>BHFT01018734.1:0-31235 GCA_004320025.1 Laticauda laticaudata | reverse complement strand
GGGGGGGGGGGGGGGAATGTGCTTTATAGTGCAAAAAATATGGTATATATTCTTATTCTCTTGAACTAGTTACCAGATGGTTATACAGTTCTTTTTTACTGGTCAGGATGTACTTAACTGACCGTTCAATATTTTAGACACACTGAAGAAAAAAAAAGCCTTGATTGAATAAACCACCAAATACAGAAAAGCCGGTCAGTAAATGACAAGTTCACCTACTAAACTCAGTTTAATTTATCCTTAATAAACCAATAACAGTGCTTGGGCACAAAATGAGAGTGTTCAAAGCATTAGTCTGATCAAATTGATCACATTACCCAGAGGAAAAACTGGGAGAAACTTCTGCTTCGCTGTACTCCCTCTGGGAGTAGCTGCCCTTGCCACTCTCTTCACCAGACCACAATGCTGCCTGCGGGGGGGAGTTTGCAAGCAGGATCCGAGATGAGCAAGCAAAAGGGGGGACTCCCCACGCCAAAAACTGGTTCCCATGGAGAATGAGAATAGCTTGGTTTCAACCTAGAACAGAGCGCTTCTGGAACAACCCACACAGCCCTCCGATGCTGTAAACAATGGCTCACAAACCACCGTGGCGAGATTTCCGTATTTTTGCAAAGCCAAAACCCAACAAATGACTTCGGAGCAAAGCATGAACCCTGCCAGCGGCGACGGGGCCTTCTTCATCCAGTCCCAGTCCAACATTTCCCCCCAAAGCCCCAAGAGAACCGAGGCTGCGGGACCAAGGGCTCCTCTCGCCTTTGTGCACGACGCAGCGACGAGCCGCAACGGTCGAGCGTCCTTCCCGAGAGAGGCGCATCTGCTCCGGGCAGCCACCTCCACCACCGTCCTCTGCTCGGCGAAGGCGCAGCCCTCAGCGCCCAAGCGGCTGTCACCTTCACCGGCTCACCTGGGCTCCTTCCCTGCCTGCGTGACCCCGTCGCCGGGCTCGGATCCGTTGTGGAGAGCGGGTGAAAAGGAGGCGGCTTTGGAAGGACGAGGCTCCCACGAGGGAAAGGAGCCCGCAGGCTCTCCCGCCCCGGTCCTGGGACTGGCGGGCAAGGGGAGGACGGAGGGAGGAGGGAGGGGCTCCGAAGGAGGTCTCCTCCTTTCATACCACCTCGATTTATGGTTGGGGCTGGAGGAGAGAACCGAGCTGGGAGGCTGCAGGCCCCGCGCGTTTTCCGCCCGGAAAGGGCAGAGTGGAAATGAAATGGAGGGTGGGAAGCCTCGGGAGCGCGGGGGGAGGGGGGGGAGAGGCAACCCTCGCCTCTGCTCCCCTCAAGGCCCGACCCTCGCAGCCCTCACCTTCTGGCGGATCTGGCCGGAGGTGGAGACTTTGCGGATGAGCTTCTGCGGCGAGCCGGATTCTTGCTCCGGCTCGCTGTCCGACGACTCTTCTGCCGCCGCCGTAGGGGCAGCGGCGGTGGCCCCGGCCTGGGGCTGCGAGGCGCCCGCCGCCGCCACCGCCGCCGCCGCTGCCGCCATGCTGCACCGTGAGGAGCGGGGGTGGGGTGGGCGGGCAGCACCACCTAGCGCCTCAAGTGGCGCCGTGCAAGCGCCGGCCCTGCGTGGGCTCAGCAGCAGGGCAGAGATGCCGGCAGGCTCGTGGGCGGGCCGTGTCCGCGCCTGCCCTCTGGCGGGCCGCCATCGCATTGGCCTGAAGTAGCCGCCCACGCAGTGAGTGGGCGTTCCAGGTTTCTCTTTCCCGCGTGAATTAAGAAGGTAGAATTCTTTATTGGGCAAGTGTGACTGGACGCACAAGGCATTTGTCTTGGTGTAAATGCTCTCAATGTACATCAAAGAAAAGATACATTCGTCAAGAGTCAGGGTGGGTGATAAGGAGTGATGAGAAGACTAATAGTAAGGCAGACTTTGTAAATAATTGGACAGTGTTGAGGGAATTATTTGTTTAGCAGAGGGATGGCGTTTGAGAAAAAACTGTTCATGTGTCTAGTTGTTCTGGTGTGCAGGGCTCTATAGCGTCCTTTTGAGGGTAGGAGTTGAAACAGTTCATGACTCATGCAGTGTACAGGTCCTCAGCGGAAGGCAGGTGGGTAGTAACTGTTTTTTCTGCAGTCCTAATTATATTCTGAAGTCTGTGTCTGTCTTGTTGAATTGCAGAACCAAACCAGACAGTTATAGAGGTGCAGACGACAGACTCACCTCACTCATTCCTCTATAAAACGGGATCAGCAGCTCCTTGGGCAGTTTGACCTTTCTGAGTTGGCGCAGGAAGAACATTCTTTGTTGTGCTTTTTTGATGACGTTTTTGATGTTAGGTGCCCATTTTTAGTCTTGTGATATGACAGAACCTAGAAATTTGAAGGTCTCTACTGTTGATACTGTGTTGTCTAGTATTGTAAGAGGTGCTAGTATAGGAGGGTTTCTTCTAAACTCTACCACAATTTCTACGGTTTTGAGTGTGTTCAGTTACAGATTGTTCTGGATTGTCCACGAGGCAAATTGTCCAAACTCCTGTCTGTATGCAGATTCATGGTTGTCTGTTGTATCATCTGCAAACTTTAACAGATGGATCGTTTAAGATGCAGTCATTGGTATTGTTGAAAGGCTGTCAAAATACCTTTCTTACGAGGATTTGAATTTTCCCGCTGGGAGAGCTCCGGCGCAAGGATGCGGACAACTGCTTGAAAGCTGGATCTTTTTATTTTTCAGGAAGGCGAGGCGAGAGATAGCGAGGCTGCGTTCCTGGGCTAGCTAGCTTGCTTCGTATGGTAAGTCCCTGGTTTCTATACCTTTTTTCTCCTTTTGTGTATGAATGTTCGTTACTTGTTTTTAGTGTTTAATGTTAAAAATCCTGTCAGAGTTTATTTCCGCCGGAGGGCAAACTTTGCGAGGTGCGGAAGACAAACTCTGCGGGGTGGCTTGATTGTATTATTGGTTCTTTCCTAATCTCTTTTAGCTTTATAATGGTTTTTTCTATTTGTTTTGTGGCAATCTCCTGTCTGTCTCCTTTGTAATATATTTTGTGTCTTTTGTCTGTTTGTTTTTGCTGATTTGGCATGCCTTGTGTTTGTAAGGCTTTTCTTTTCTTGTTTCCCTAGTTTTCTTAATTTGGCTTTTGTCTAAGGGGCTTCTTTAATACCTTTTATTTGATTCCTTTTCCTATGCAAGTTTGTTTTATGGCTGGCTTGATGTTCCCTTTGGGTTTTTCCTGCTTGGGTGATACCACTGTCCTCATGAAGTTCCCTTTTCACAATATATAGGGAGAAGAGGAGAAAGCACACAGTCTTGCCCACCCCCCCCAGGGATTTTCAGTTGGATGACTAAAGAGTCCTTAGAGTCTGAGTGAGGCAAAATAATAAATCTACACTTTTAACTCAGTGTTTATTTCTCTGCCATGAATCATTCTCAATGTTGACCCTTAAACTGAAAAACATGCAAACTACTCAGAGCTTTCTCTCTCTCCCTCTCCCTCTCTTTCTCTCATCAGCTTCATTTATTATTTTAAAAGCACATGTTTCTTATGTGAATCTGTGCAGCCATCAACAAATGCACTAGCAACAACATAAATGACTATAACAGAAATCAATACATTATTATGGTTTTGAGGTCTGCGTCAAAGACTCAGAACATTAAAAACAATGCAAATATTGTTATGCCGGGTCATCCAACATCTTATCGTAGTCCAAATTTTGTAGGTCTTTACAGAATGCCAGCCAAGTCCCATGACAGTGTGTCCTGAGTATATACTAAGTCCCACTAGCTGACAGTGCCTCATAGAGAGAACCTGAAGGATATCTACTCTGTTGGGTCTGTCGGTATGGGCAGAAACAGTTGGAGATAGATGGTTCCAGAAATAAACTGGGTTTATGCCATGAAGGGATTCTCAGATGATTACCGGTAGCTTGTATTGCTGAAGGAGTATTGGAAGTGCAGTTTAAGAAGCAGTGATGATATATGGGCAGACCGGGGTGTCCTCAAAACTATCCATACTGCTATATTGTAGCAGGACAATTGAAGTATCCCAATATGTTTAAAGACAGCCTCTGTAGAACATATTGTAATAATCTAAATGGGAGGAAACGAATGTATGAGTGACTATGAAAAGGCTTCTCTGTTTTTAAAAAAGAGACAATTGGTACCCAAAATATATTTGTGCGAAGGCCCTCTTGGCCAAGGTAGTAACCTTCTTTGAGCCAAAGCTGTGAGTTCAAAAGGATGTCCAAGTTGTATACCTACTCTGCCTTCAGGAGTACAAGCCCATTCAAACTTAAGAATGCAAAATCTCCAAATTCCAAATGACTCAAAACCCACAGCTACTTCTTCTGAAAATCAAATCAGCAGACGTTTAAAAGAACAAGCCTACCAAAGTAATTCACCTTCTTCCTATATCAACTCAGACATTTTGATGTAAACACATGAACATTGTTTAATACATTTTTTAAAAAATCCGTGATTTGATTTGGTGCTGTGATATAGAGATTGTGAGGTACTGGCTAAGAAATGTTGCTTAATTGACAGAAAATGTACTGTTGCATTAGGTGTGTATCCAACAGAGGTCTGATCTGTTCTGACTTCCTTCCCACATATTCATGTTTATTGAAGAACATTTGCTAATTTCTATTCACTTTACAATTTTATATGAATATATACAGAACATGATATATAAAGTTGCATTGGAATTATTTCTAATTCTTTCTTTTTCAAGTAAAAGGCATGATTAAGATAAACAAAAATTATAATTCAGTAAGGCAGATACTTTAGTTTCTCTTCTGGTTCCTCCAAGTCAGTTCCTGCTGGAGTGCTGTAGTTGAATTGTTATAATCCCTCATTCAGCAGGATTAGGGATGATAATAGTTGACATCCAACACAATTGGAATTCACAAAATTGAAGAAAGCTGCTTATAAATTTCCTGGCTACGTAAAAACAGTTTATAATTTTATAATATAATGAGATCTACTTTCCCTACTGCAGCTAAATGTAATGGTTTTGTTTTATCTCCAATGATCAATGAACTGATTTCAGAGATGATAAGAGAACTAAATGATGGTAAGAGAAACTTATGCATTATTTTTGACAAATTCTGGGGAAATGGTGAAGGGCCAGGTGGCTGAATATGTGCAAATGCTGATTCTGTGTTCAAATGGGGAAATCCACCAAACTGCAAACCAAGCAGTTTGTCATCAGTATGTGGGAAGATTTTAGAGCAGGTCATAAAGCAAACCTTCAAAGTAAAGTAATAATTATGAGAAATGTGTAAGAAGAACAAATCTTGCTTGATTTCATCTCATTTGTTTATTGTATACATTCCTTAATAATTGGAAGATATAACCAGAGAGATATCTTAATTGGAAGTGATATTTGTGAAGATGATAGTAGATTGCTAACTGTATATAAGCTGAAATATATATAATTTTATTGCAAAAAAGCAGATACAATTAATGGCTGAGCTACACAAAATAACATCCAAATCAAGAAAATTAATTGTGCCACTTTATTAGGCTTTTTCAGACCAACGTCGGGTATGATGTCATGTTCAGAGATCCTGGAGCATGCTCAGAGAAGAGCAACAAAGATGATCAGATAACTAGAAATTAGGTCCTATGAACATAAATGGGAGAAGCTGCATATGTTTAACCTTAAGAAAAAAGAAGGATTGAGAGGAGAAATTGATTGCCCTTTTCAAAGTGAACATCAGAAAAAAAGTAAGAACAGTTTAATAGTAGAACACCCTTGGAGAAGTGGTAGGGTCACCTTAATTGGATGGGTTCACTGCTAAATAACCAGTCTGGCGTTCTATATTTGTAGTGAGGCAAGAAGCTTTAGTAAAAAGACAAGAACCACACATCAACTCAATTTAACTATTCTGTTTCTTTACAAATACAAAAGTTATGACCTCTGCTAACTTCATGCCTTTTCCCTCTATCATTCAGTATTTGGATACTGTTTTGCTGTCTTCTACAGAAGCTTCATCTTTCAGTTGCTGCCGAGCAAACTCCTCAAACACCAGGTCATCATGGCCACTAAGGAAAAATAAGGACTTTTTGAATATCACACTTTTCTAATATTTGATATTAGAAAGCTCACTTTTTTTCTTTTGCCATGTTTAAATTGTATAATTTATCTATTCCAGGAAGTGGGGAATGGGTTGCAGCATTGTGGGCACATCCATACTACTACCAGTTTCTGTTTCCGAACTGTTCAAAAAGCTGTGATTAATCAAACTAGCAGTATAGGGAACAGAAGAGAAAGAAGCCAGAAGATTGGGCAACAAAGCAATCACCCCCAGTTGAAGAATGGACTGATAAGAAGTTCTGGAAAAGTGCTCTGTTTCAAAAGAGAGAGAGAGAGGGAGAGAGGTTTCCCACATTTTCTTATACACTGCAGTTTGGCTTCCAGATTTTGCCTGCATCATGACAATAAGCAGGACTAGAGCTATTTCCAGACTGCTACAAAGCCATAATATGGAAATGCTATGCCAATGCATTACATAGATGACTCATAATGATTAATATATTGCAATAGGTTGGGTTCACATGTTACAATATCATACAAAATTATAAATCCATGACATAAGGTTTAGATAGTGTACTACAATGGTTGGGTTCACATATATTGAAATGTTTCTGAACTACAGCTCCATCCCTCATCACTTGCTGACTACTAGGACATATATTAGTCAGCAAGTGATGGCCTAATAATCAGCAAATGATGAGGGATGCTGAAGCCGTACTATAATTCAGAAACGTGTGGAAGGTCACAGGTTCTTACCCTTAGTCTATACATTCTCATACAACAATAAGGCCTGCATTTTAGTATCTTACAGTATTTGCATACTTATAGTTTGCACAAAGTCTACAACATGATTTGTTTTGGTTAAACATACAGTATGTGAACCCAATCATTGTAGCACATTACCTAAAGTTTATGTCATGGATTTATAATTTTGTATGATATTGTAATATGTGAACCCAACCTATTGCAATATATTAAGCATTAGGAGTCATTTACTGTATGTGATAATATTTTTGCCAGGGTAATCAACTGTAAAGGAGTAAAGATTCTGTGCTCTGGATGGTTTGGGATCCTTCAATAATAAGGAAGCCTGTGTGAGCTATACTTTATCTGGGGCATCAGCTTTGTGCTACTGAAAACCTAGTTATCTGAAAGTACCCAGAGTGACCTATTGATACTGATGTCTTTGAAAAATCTGAAACAGAAGTCAAACCTATCATTTCATTCAATACCACTCTGAATCAAAATTGAAAGCTATAAAAAAAATCGAATACTCAGTTCCTTTAATCGTGGATCCCACACAGAGAGGTCCTTTGAATGATACATTGTTCTAATAAGAGACTGGGTTTGATTGAGGCTTAATCCACTCTTTGGGATCCTCTATATCGCACTTTCTATCCAACACTCAATGGCCACAGTTCATTCTATTTTTGCTTGGACTGATTCGGATGTGCAGAAAGACCAAAACCTTGTTTGTCTATTCGAAGACTTAGATATAAACAATGAAAGGTAGTTTGACAATTTAATTGGCTTTTCAAAATAAATTTATCCTAAGATTATCAACAATGGTTATCAAGTTAAATGTTAATTTTATGCACTAGATTCTGTGAGGTGCACTTTGAGAACTGCTGAGTATATATTTTTTGACATCCTATTCAATGAATCAACAGACCTACAGATTGTCTCAACTTATGGTCACAGTTGGGACCAGAATTTATGTTGATAGGCAGTTATTAAGTGATCTACACCCCATTTTATGACTGTTTTTGTTACATTTGTTAAGCAAACTGCCACAATGGTTAAGTGAATCACCTGACTTCCCCCATTGACTTTGCTTGTTGGACCTGGTTGAGGAGGTTGCAAATGGCTGTCATGTGAACTCAGGATGTTGCTTTTGTCACAAATACATGCTGGTTGCTAAAGGCCCAAAATTATGTCATGTTATGTTACATTATTTGGGAAGTTCCACTAAACTCAGAGAAATTTCACTCTGAAATTTGAATATGAAAAAATTTAGTTCCCACTCTTCTTCAACACAGAAAATTCAGAAAGCTCTGTCCTGCAGGATACAGAATCAATCTTATTAGCTTCATTCCCAACTTCATGTGAATACATGAAGAATAGGAAGAGAAAATTAATGAAATAATACTTACCTTTCCTTTTCTGTTAATCACATTGAAAAAAAGAGAAAGAGACATGCTCCAATAAATATCTGAAGTTAAGAACAAAAAGGTAAAGAATCCAAGTGCCAATGTGAGTGAGAAGAAGGTAAGAAAAGTACAACAAAAGACAGGCTCTAGCAATTTATTCTGAGTCCCAGAGACACCTGGTGATTTCCTATTATGTGACTGATACATTACCAGGATGGTCTCACGGTAACAGTCAGAAGTCAACATTACTGAACCATGGAGTTCTTTTTAGTTAGTCATCACTCTTCATTTAAACAGGCTGATCACAGCAGGAATCTCTTTGGAGTTCTTAAAGTCAGCAAATCAACTACCAAGTAAAGCTAGGCAGGAAGTAAAAAGCATAGTACATCCATTTGTGTGTTTTTGACTCAGTAAACTGTCTTTAAAACACCCAGAAATTGACATTTTGCATGGACTTAAGTACATTCATCCATCTGTCACAGTCAAAATGTTTCTGTCTTGGAAATGTGGGCCATTAACAAGTCTAAAAACATCAGACCCTTGCTGTCACTCTTTGGCTTAATTTAGAGATGTCCTAATAATAAGGTTAAAGCACAAGGAAATGTGGTTGAAAATGGATATAGTGTTTGCTTTTTCAGTAATTTAAGTAGAAGATTCTGTGAAAGAGCATGCTTGTTTAAAAAAAACTCAGCCAGTTAACTTTATAATAAGGTTATTTTTAACTTCTATAACTTTAATGAAAGTTACATTATAACTTTAATAAAAGTTATATACATTACATAAACATATGTCAGACTTTCAATTGTTTATCTTCATGCTTTCAAGTCTCAAAGCTTGAACTAACAATGCCACCAATCACAGTAAATAATCAACCCTGCCTTTTAATATATCTAACTCTTTGTTGTTGTTTGTTGTTTTTATTTAATTTCACTTTGCATATTGGTCTCAAAACTTGTGAGAAACATTCACTGCAGTATTATATAAAAATGAGCAAGACTGCAGATATTCATTAAATTTTATATAATTGACAATCCTAATAGCTAAGCTTGCTTCTAAAAGAGAAATCATACTGAATTCAGTAAGGCTAAATTCCAGGAAAGTATGTTTTATTAATTTATCTATATCTTCTATTTCTAAACTGCCCATCTCCCTCAGGTACAGGCCCTGTTTCTAAATATGTGATATAAAATGGTTTTTTATATATAAATATTTCATTATCTTTTTATAGCTTTTTATAGCAATGAAATATTATACCTGTTCTATAAATGGCATTGGAATCACAGGTTAGTTGACCAAAGTTAACTAATTATTAATTATGGAAAAGAATTTTAACAGAAAATACAGGATGGATAGGTATTATTTACATGATTGAATTTCAAAGATACATGTACAATGGAAGTTTTAATTTCATAAGAACCATAGATAGAGAAAGTCCATGGGTGAGCCTATATTTAGGGAATGGGGCGGAATGCAGACATATATGTCATGAATATACCCATATTCTTCATCAAATAACACCACTCGAATGTACCAACCTGCTGTATTGGTCTCTTCTTGCATGGGGTGCATCAGACGGAAGGGCAACTCCATGCTCACATCACTTTGGAAACAGAAAAAAGAGAGGTGATTCAGGATTCCACAGTTTCAAAGTAAAGTGATAACTTCTTAGATACCATTCCTAAATATTTTCTCCTAATTTTTCATCAGTATTTGAAAATATAAACTGGATTACGGTACTGTGGATTAAAAGTAATCAGAGCCTAAATAAATAAATAAGCAAACATATTTTTATACACTATCATAGCTGCTTAAGATTTTAAATTAGAGATTATAAATGTAGCCTAAAATATGTAAAACAAGGCCTCTTTTGGATCTATTTTCTAATTTTTAAATCACAGATGAAATTTCTGATCTTTAAATCATAGATGAAAAATGCAGAAAACATGGAAATTATTATGTAAAACTCCAGCTGTGTGAACCAAAAAATTAGCAATGAATGGCTTGTTTTTAAATATCCTGATATGGAATTCCAAATACAAAAATCCAATACCAAAATCCATGTTGTGGTGAGTTATAGACAAAATTTGTGTGTTAGCAACTGTGCCTCGCATTTCATAGAACATTTGTCTTTTAAATGGTATGCTTTGTCAGTCACCTAGTTAACTAGGTAGCTTATATATTAGTGTTTAAAAAACAAATAAAAAATAGAAATAGCAAACTTAGAAAAAAAAGTACACATCAGGGAGAGAGAAGTAAACTCTGACATTTCAAACAATTAAAAAAAAAACATCAGGGAGCAGTTTATAGAGAAAGGCTGTCAAACTCCTAGTTCATGGGCAGGATGCGTCACACGGTGGTCATGCTCACACCCAGTTTAGTGAAGGGGAGGGAATTCTGATATCTCACGTGACACTGCCATGACACCGTGAGATTTGACACCCCTGTTATAGAGGCTTAGCAATTGGAGGGAGAGAAAGTCTTATTTCCTGAAAAAAAATCTGAAAATTGAAATGGATGTTGCAGGAGAAAAGAATTTTTACAAACAGAAAATCTCAAAAAATTTACCTGGAAGTGAAATCTCCCAGCAGACTAAAATATAAACAAAATTAACTGTACAATGAAACTTGCAATATTCTATAGTACATATTCTTAAGGTTAGAGAGCACTAAGAACTCCATGGTTCAACTCAAAGCTACACATTTTCTACTTGTACATATTCCTAAACTGGTCAGGCTTAATAAAAGCTGTATATTCAACCCTAAATGGTGAATTGAATTTTGGAACAATCCAACATTTCCTCAGTTCAGATGTTCTTCATTATATTTAGATGCCTATTCCATCCTCTGTTTTACAATGCAAGACACATACAAGGTACATTTTCTAATTAATCTCCACAATATTTTTATGAGTAGGCTATAAAGAAATATTGAATGTCCCCAATCATCTAGATGCGAGATGCTGATGTCTATGTCTCTTTGGTCTTATTCAGTACCTGATCTATTATACCACGTATTAGCCACTATGTTTGAAATACCCAAAAGCACAATTCAAACACACTTGGGGACCATCCTACAGACTGCAGATTTATGTACTGTCTCTTTCTAAATAAATGATCATGCAAGTATACTAAAGCTATTTGATCTGGCTTCACAATACACTACATACTGCTTTAAATAATAGTATCCAGACAAATTTAGAGCAACCAGTGATCTTTTATACAGTCCTTGGTACTTGATACTTGGTATTCAACTGCTTCAAAACTCATCAAATCTGGTACTTAACATATTCTAACATGAAAATGTTGTTCTGCTACTTGTTTGTTTGGTACTTGATGTGTTATGATAGGAAAAGGGAGACAACCATGGAGATCGGCCATGCTGAGAAGGTCACTGACATAAGAAAAGGGATAGATATGAAGTGCTTCCTGGCTGAAACAAAGGTTCATGATTCAGATGGTTTGTTTGGCACTTGTTATTTTTAGTACTTGTTGTGCATCCCAGAACCAATTAACAACAAGTACTGAGGCACCACTGTAATTTATTGCATTTGAAAAGGCTGTTTAAAATTGCTCATGAAATTTATCTTTATTTCATAAAAGGCAATAACATCAAAAACGCTTGTAATTATAGCATACCAATTCTGATTGGTCTTACCCTGAGACAGTAAGCTTCACCTTGATTTTGTAAGCAACCAGGATCCCTAGAACTGTCCGGTCTATTCCATCTTTTATACTGTTGGGATTGAAAAAACAAAACAGAATACTGTGTCATTGCACATTTGCTAAACATAACGTAGTTCCTTAGTATAGCTGTCTCAATTATAATATATTCTCATATCCCATATTAATATTTCTATATTTTTAGGAACTTATTCTGGAAAGATGCCAAGCTTAGTTCACTTAAGTATGTATATTAGACATACACCTATAGTTGCATTTATGCATGTGCTGCTTTTGGATTTTTTTGAAATAAAAATTATTTATTTACTAAATCCATATGTCTATAAAACTACTCACATTGTAAATATTAGCAGAAAATTCAGACAGTTAAATTCCTAAAATATTTGACATGTGCAATAAGGGGGTGAAGGGAAAGTGGCTGAATACAAAATGAAACAAAAATGTTTTTCTATACTTCCTCTTCAGTTCCAGTTAGTGTTCCATTTTGGACTTACATAGTAGTAGAAGCCAGATTAGTGTCTTCATCCTTTAATTTCCCATCTAGTGCTATGCCTTTCTTCACTCGATTGTTTGCCAACAAAGGAAGAACAGTCATTATCTTTGTAAGCTTGCTCTTTGGATGGATCTTTTCCCTAAAGCAGAAATAAAAATGTAATTTTAGATCCATTCTGGAAGAATGAATTGTGGCTGTCTTTTCTCAGCCAATCTTGGCCAAGTCAGACAAAGTCAAACTACTGTTGAGGGAAAACAAAGCAGACCTTTTTAATTCTGAAGAAGAAAATTTTAGTAGATCCCAAAAGAAATCAAGAAATTTTACAATGTTTTATTCACACATCACACTAAAATGTAGTTCATTCTTCTCTGGCTTGGCATAATATAAGGAATTTAGGCAATATTTGTTCTTAATATATAACTTAGCAGTATGTTTGTTTGTATGTATGTATGTATGAATCAGTGTATTTTGGCTTACTCAGTATAATGGTTAAGAAAAACCATGGGAAGAGATAATACAAGTGGAGCTATCATATCTGGGCTGCAAAAATTCAGATAACCATGAAATGGCAGCAAAGAATTAGAGTTTTCTATATCTCTTTGCTGCCATCCCATGGTCATCTGGTCATTTACAGCCCAGACCAATTATGGTAGCCTTAGATATGTGAGCCAAGTTAATATAATTTTTTTAATATTTACATTGCAGAGTCAAATAATTAACAGAGTGCAAAGGAAAACAATAATAACAACAAAGCAAAGGAGCCTAAAGCACGGTACACTTACTCTGACTCTTCAAGAGCTACTGTCTTGGTATAGAAGTCACTGGAGTATAATATCACATTGGCAACTTGTTCCACTGAAGAAAGAATGAAATACCAAATTATTAAATAATAAAATAACAGAAAGAAGAATGGGATCTAGGATATTTTTCAGCATTGCCTAAATAAGGATAATTATTCAGGATCAAGAATATTATGCAGTTGTCTTTTGTGGTTCAGACACACCTTTCTTACATTTTGCTTTGCAGAATGGGCATAACATCTTGTATTTATATGATACTGGCTGAAAATAAAGGGATAGGAAATCACCAGGAAATCCCAGGTCATCATCACCAGGATGAAGGTAGATACAAACTACTTTCACATGTAAGTCTACATGTAAGTCTATATCAGGGGTCGCCAACCTTTTGGACCTCAGGGACCACCAAGCTTATAATTTTAAATCCTGCAGACCATTTCCCAGGGTCTCTGCAGAAAGCAGCAGAGACCCTGGGAAAATCCCAAAAATGTCTGCATGAAAATTTCCCACCCTGATTTTCTACTGATCAATCATTCTTTATTTGGGATCACAGGATACTGTCTCCAGCTCCATTCTTGGGTGGGAGGAGAGAGAAACTTTTGACTTCATGCAAGGAAAGCAGCAGAAGCAGCAGAAGTCTTTTTTTCTCCCCCCCAAACTCCACCAGAATGAATCTTTGTGAGACTTGTCGCGCCAGCGTAGCCTCTTGGAGCAGGATGCCTTGCTGGGTCCCAAAGACTCATTTTTGGTGGAGTTTGGGAAGAAAAAGACTTTTGTTGCTTTCCTTGTGTGTAGCCAAAAGCAGGAGAAGAAAGAAGCGGAAAGAAGCAGCCAGTAACCAAGCCAGGCATGTAGGGTAAGTGGGGCAAGTTCCACCTTTCCACCCTTCCCCTTCCCCTCACTACCTCGTGTTGTTTGCAATCCAAGCGACGCAAGCCTTGTGTTCCCGCGGGCCATGTGGGTGGTGCAGCCTTGTGTTCCTGCACAGCCTGGATTAATTGCTTTGGGGGGTGCTTTGGGGGTGATTTATCTGGGGACCACCAAAATTTTCTTGCAGACCACCAGTGGTCCCCAGCCCACTGGTTGGCAACCACTGGTCTACATGGATATGTAGTATATTTAGTAACTGAATTGAGTTCAACTCAGGGATTTTTAATCTTTTTAAATGCAATATCAATAGCAGTTCTTATAAATTTGACTCTGTCAAGTAGACAGACTAGGAAATCAAAGTTATAAATGCTGATACTTTTTATAATACAGTAAGAATTTTGCAAGTTTTAATACATCTGTCCCCTTCCCCCTTTATCCTCAAGAGAATGAGGGAAGGTCAAGTCTGAGATGCTTTCTCAAATTACATTTCTGCTTCAGACTTCACAACTCTTCTGTTTTTCAAGATAATTCTTACCACCCATTACAGAAACTATTTACATGGACAACATGTAACTCTTTCAATTATAGTACTTTATTATGCCAATAATAAATGTGAGGACAGAATTCGAATTGCTATCTAACAGACTGGGGGGAGGGGAAATAAGAGGGCCTACATCAGATTTGTTTGTCAAAATGAATATTCTACCTGACACAGTGATCTTCTTAACCGTTTTTTCTGTATTATTTATCACTGTCACTGTAACAGGGATTGGTTCACCATGATAAAACACCTGAAAGAATTTGATGAGTTTAGCAAAAGTTCATCACACAGTATTTTCTATATCTAGTTTTGTGAAGTAGCATAGTCAGGCAGAAACAAAATGATCCTGTCTTGTCTATAGCTGTTGGATTTACTAATTTATCATATTAGTAAGTCAAGAACACCTCACCTCTTTACTGAGGCAAGCCTTTAAGTGCAATGGCTTCTTGGACAGGAAAAACTGCCAAGTAGTCTCCGCATGAGGCTGAGGTCCTGCTACTTCTGGAGCATATTGGACTTTGCGTATAAGCAGGCGTACAGAATGTCTAAGGGTAGAAATTGGGTTTAATAGCAATAACACTTAGACTTATATATCACTTCACAGTGCTTTACAATCCTCTCTAAATGGTTTACAGAGTCAGCATATTGCTCCCAACAATCTGGGTACTTGTTTTACCGACCTCGGAAGGATGGAAGGCTGAGGCAACCTTGAGATCCAAAACATAAGTAATTTATTTTTAGTGATTATAGAAGCCACAAAAGACAAAACCCCAAAAGATGAAGAAAACAGCATCTGGATATCAGCACTGACCGACAGCAGTTATTGTTGTAGAATCTGTGCTTACAGGACAGCATACTCTGAATTATGTGCGAAATAACAGCAGTGTTGCTGATCTTTCTGTTTAGTAGAAAAGGGGGCATATTGATTTCCTTTTTGCTCCTACATTTTCAAGGCTGTATCTCTCATACAGTAAAAAAGTTGAGATGGAAAAGGTATAGAAGAGGAAAATAATAAAACAATGGAATAAGGCATTTTATCAGTATGTTTTTTTTTTAAAATGACATGTTTCTTTTTTTCATCTCATGAAAAATCTTTTTTTAATCTCTAATTCTGATAGTTGAATATAAAATAAGATCTATATTTTCTATGTTTCTCAGCTTTTCCAGTTTCAGTCAAACTCTTGTTCAAAGAAACAAGATATTACCTCTTGAGAATTTTTTCTTCTGGATCGTCTGTAGAGAAAGCTTTGACCTCAAAGTCCACTCCGCAGCACTATAGGAAAAGGATGGGGAGACAAATAGTTGAAACAATAAATTCTTGTTGCTAGATGTATTAAACATCTGTGTATGAAAGAACTTACATTTTGAAATTCAGAAATCCGCCCATCCAAAATTTCAACATAAAACTCATTCTTAATGTTTTCTTCAATGTATGCATATATATGTATGTATGTATGTATGTATGTATGTATGTATGTATGTATGTATGTATGTATGTATGCTGTTCAGCTTCCTTTGGGTATTATCCCACGTCATTGTAGTTGTGCTTTTAAAGTTGTAGCAACGTTTCAGCAGAATCTCACCTGCCATCATCAGGCTTCTGTATTGAGTTCGTATGTACGTACATACTGAACTGCACATATCTATATCTATATCTATATATCTATATCTATCTTTTTAAAAAAAACCAAATAGAAACTTCTAATGGCAGTTCACTATTTTCTATACATATCTTCTTGGTCTATGATATGCTTCGGAAATACTATTTGAGGATTTTTTCTTGTTTTATTTGACTGTCATTGTTCAGGAGAACAAGGAAAGGCAGTGTTCTCTCATACATTCAAACATATATGCTCACTCACAACAATATTTGTTTCTATGGTTTTGAACTATTTTAATAAATACTGGTATTGTTTTGTATCCAAAGATATGCCTTTCCCTTTGAAAAAGTTTGATAAATTTTCAATCAGAAATAATAATAATTGCATAGTGGCTTAAATCCTAGATATTTTCCTTTGTGTTTGAAAATACAGCAGTGTTTTTAGGGAAGGCTGAACCTTCAGATATTTTTTTTTTTGTAGAAGTTTGCATTGTGCAATAATTCTTGGTAATTTACAGAAGGTTCAGAAAAGATTTATTGTCACTCCCATTTTTCCTAGTAATTCTCGGGAGTTTTCTTAACATCAAAAACCTGTTAAGAATGAAATGATGAAACTAATGAAATATCTTTTGAATAGCGGCACTAAGAGCTGTGCATTTAAAAGATCTTCTTGCTCTTGTATTTTATTCTATATGACCACAACTTAATTTATTTCTTAATACCAAACATTGCAATACATGCTCTCAATTTTCACCTTTTCAACTTCATGGGGAGCTGGCTGCAGACACACTGAGCAAGGCAGATAATCTGGAAACTGTAGGGGAAAAAAATAATATACATAAAGAATTTTGATTGCAATGTC
Source organism: Laticauda laticaudata (assembly GCA_004320025.1). Classification (NCBI taxonomy): domain Eukaryota; kingdom Metazoa; phylum Chordata; class Lepidosauria; order Squamata; family Elapidae; genus Laticauda; species Laticauda laticaudata. Next base: position 14,269 of record BHFT01018734.1, on the reverse strand, counting down.
TTTCACTGCCATAGCAGTGCTAGCAAAGATACATCAGGAGGAGGAGGAGGAGGAGGAGGTGGAGGAGGAGGAGAACCCCTCCCCCCTTACATACAACTTTGCAAAAATGTCCCATGTAATTTTTTACTAGTGATTTACTAGAGTCATTTATCATCACTGTGATGATAAAGCCACTACTGTGGTGATAAATCACTAATGAAGACAAGTTTTACTTTGCTTGAGTGAACAAAGTGGGTGGATGACACTATAAATCAAGAAACAACTCCAATGTTCTGTTTTTTGAAATGCTGTTTAAAAACCTAGATGTTCTCAAACTCAGGTATTATTCATAAATATTCAGTTATCAAATTTGGAAACTACTCATGTCAGTCACAGAGAGACTCTGAGTGGTATATAATTGAAGCATAAAATTATACTTTTATTTGCAAGAGCCCAGTATTGAACGTATAATTGATAGCCTTTCCCAATACTTGCTGGAATATAATAGGAATAATAGTTCAACTCATTTGGAAGGTATCAGGTCACAGGAGACTGTTATGAGAGGAAATTACTTTTTTGAATTTGGGGTGAATATAGTGGTGGGATTCAAATTTTTTTACTACCAGTTCTGTGGGCATGGCTTGGTGGGCATGGCAGGGGAAGGATACTGTAAAATCTCCAGTCAGAGGTGGTATTCGGCAGTTCTCTGAACTACTCAAAATTGCCGCTATCAGTTCTCCAGAACTGGTCAGAACCTGCTGAATGCCACTTCTGGCTAAATAGATATCTGTGAACTAGTTTACATATACAAAAAAATCCTCTAAGCACCCGTATCATAGTTGCAAATTGGGAAATGAACCAAAAGCAATAATTATTTAGAATACTCACAGTTAACACAAAGGGGTATGCACTTTTCCCCAGTTTATTTATCAGGCTTTCCTGCAAAGTAGTGAGGGGTCCAGGTTTGTCTACTGATGGATAAATCTGTACTCTGTGAAAATACAGGTCCTTTCTAAAAGTCAGGCCTATGATATCAATATCTTCTTGCCCGTATCGAAAGGCACATGTGAGTGTCACATATACTAGGAAAAGCATATAGAAATGTTATGGATACCAAAAGTTAAAATCAGCAAGAAACATCATTAGTTGTGCAGAAAAGTCTCTTACTCATTAGTTTAAAGTACCATTTACAAGCTAAATCTTTTCAGTGACAAAAACTAGACTGTGCTTGCCCATGTCAATAAAAGCTGGTTAGAAAAAGCCAGTTTCATTTTCTGGCTGAAGTTTCTATTACTTTTTCTTAAGCAAAACTGCAGGATGAGAGCAAGGGAGAAGAAAGGATATAATTTGTAATTAGCAGCTGATAAAGCAGATACTTTGTCAGATAATATCTTCAGGGATAATATCTTCAGGATAGCTTTGAAAGACCCTTGTTTAAAACCACAGAGGGTAGCTGCTACTTTATGTCAAAAAAAGGGATGAGTTGACCAATGGGCCTTATCAACAAGAAAACAACATAATTGTATATGAGTGTGTCCAAAACTAGTTAGAAGCTTCACTGGAGTGAGTTACAAGCCATCTACCTCAGTATGATAGTGAGTGGCAAAATGGGATAAGAAGCAGTATTTGATTTAATTAGGATCTATCTATCTCGCACCTATCACTATTGTCATTTAAAACACTTCATTAAATACTAACTTGTTTTATATATTAAGTTAAATCATGGTAAATGAATAAAAATTAGCTGAATCAGCCACAGTTATCTGGTTCACTGATAATGCTGACAATAAATACTACAAGCTACAATGTTGGAACAGAATGGATAACTCTGGCAGTCTTATTATCATTATCAGTAACATAAAGCTCCCAGATCTGTGGGTAAATTCTAGATGACCGTTAGAGGACAGCAAAGGGTTTAGAAACATGTTCTAACTCTTCACTGCCAACTAGTGACTGACTGGTATTTGGCAGAAAGGAAATCTAATTTATTATTGTCTAATGAATTATTGATTAAAATAACATTTGAGGCTAGAATAATTATATATCTTTTTTCATAGCAGAGTTCTCAAGCACCTTCAGAAATACAAGTCATCATCAGCTTTGGCTGACAGAGTCAATTGATTGACACAAATCCTGAGTAATTATAATTTTAAATCATATTAATAATACGTTAAGTACTTTAAGAAGTGATTAAGCATTCTGACCTTTTTTCTCCTTCACAATATCAGGATCTACCAATACAACACCATCTACAATGAAGAAAAGATAATAATAACCATTCAAGTTACTAAAAAGATCAAAGTAGAAACTTGCAACTTGGACTCACCCACGGGTTCCACGTATTCCACATGATCAATGAAATCTCGTTTTCCTAAATAGATTGTAACCTGAAGGATGGAATGATTGAAAAACTACAGTTCAATAAATTAGTTTTAAGGATGCTATACCATTGCTGTCAGTATTTTTTTTAAAGCAAAAAGGGCACTTTAAATATCTTTATTTGATACATTTATAGTGGCACTTTCCTTTACAAGCTCAGTATGGCTAATCATGTAAATCAAAATAGTAATTTAACCAGTTGAAAAAGATCCCTTAATAAGTTGCAAGTTGAAATGCAATAAATTTTTGGTTATCCAAAGGTGAAACTGAAAGGGAAGGAGTTGTTACAATTAAAACAACTATTCATAAAAACATTGAGTGTTGAGTTTGTCTAGCTCAGAATGGTTGTATCTCTTAAATCATTTGTTTTACTTTTGCATCAGAAGTATTTTCCTTTCAAATACAAAGAGTGCACAGTAGGATTTGATTATGCATTTGGCAAGACAAAAGAAGCAACTTGAGTGGATTGACTGGAACACATTTTACTTTCTACTTGGGGCCAAGTTACATGTAGATTAAATGTATATTTATTATATTAATGTATCAATACATTTCAGAATCACTGCAATTACAACATATGACAAAGTTTAATCTTTCTCTTTGTGGACCAAATTGATATAAGGATAGATGGCCTATGCTTATATTCCTACTAACAAGCTTTAATTGATTCCAACTGTTATGAAAATAGCTCCCTTCTATATCTCAGTGTTTTAAAACTTTATAATTTTAATACGTGTAAATTTTGTCAGCCAGTATGCTACTTTTTACTGAAATTTAAAAGAGTTTTTCTCAGCATCAGCAATTTTATGATTTGTGCCTTTCAACTTCCACAATTTCCCCCATGCTGGCTGGGGTTGGTGGAAGATTCTGGGAGTCTACACAATCCATACAGTTCTGAGGTTGACAAATACTGCTGTAAAATATTATATGCTTTTGCATGGTCCTGTAAGTTTGGGCTGCTGCATTTGATTTCATTATCTGACTGAAGAAGTTCACTGGTTCTTTGCAGAGGAAAGGTTGTCTCCTCACCTAATTTCAAAAATATTTCTTCAAGAAAGTTTTTGCTGTCCCTGCTATAATGCTAGTTTAATGGTGTGTTGGTTAAAGTGCTGGCTGTATTTAAAATGCAGACTATTCCCTGTTTAAATCTTTGCACAAAGTGTTTTTTAATCATAACTTTTCTTCATATGACTTCCTTATTTTACCGTAGACTTTAAAAAAATTAAATCATGATACACTATTTCATTTTTTCTTCAGTCACTTGGGGAACAGGAGTTATTTTAAAAAATGCCAGGAAAAATAGGGAGGTAAAGGAAATGAACATAGCTGGGAGAATACTGCAGAAAAATTATTTAGTGGGAGGACATAGCTGCAGTGCACACTAAATCCTTTTCAAGATGTTGCCAAACAATCTCAATCTGGACAGATTTTTTTAAAAAGTTGGTTTGAGTTTAAATGCCTTGAGCAGCTCAATAATGCAATACATTATGTTGTACACTCTTAGTATAACTATAGCTTCAGCTCTAAAGAGACAAGTATATGTCAAATCCCTATCTGATTTCAGTCTCACATTCTTATGGGTACATAGTAGTTTAATGCTAAATACTTACAGCTTTGTCGTGTGAAATCTTCCTGTAGATAGTGTGCCTTTTAGTTGTTCTGATATGCTTCACAGAGATGTCAGAGATTGAGTGATGCCTTGAAGCATCAGTGTAGTTCATCTTTCGACTTGTGTTACCTGGTAAGTATTAAATGGTCCTACCTCAAGAAATTTTTAGACCAGCACTAGGCAATAAATAGTCAAACTGTAAGATCTACAAACAAACAATGAATTTGAATGTAAACATTTAAATAATATTGTCAGAGGTATCACACAGTAACCTATTCATCCCAAATTTTGGAAGTTGCTCATTGGATAAGCTCTCCAAAGGTCTGGACTTCAACTTTTCAAATTTCTTTCAGAATTGCTCATTGCTGTGGATCCTGTCAGTCAAAGAGTTCCAGCTGGCGGAGTCCAGAAGAAGAGCCTTCTCTGATGAGACCCCTGCCCTTTCGAACATCTTGCCCCCTGCCTTGGTGTGAGAAGAGCCTGAAGACCTGGCTCTGCCAGGTTGCTTGGGGCCCCAGTGGGGGACTATCATACTGGAGGTAGTTGATCAACTACTAGCAATTCCCACCTACCCCTACCCCACAATTTTATGCCCCCCTCACACACATATAAAATTATGATTGTATTGTAAGCCTTGCAGTGAGATGGATGGCAAACAAATTTAATAAAAATAAATGTATTTGAAAACAGAATGTGGAAGAAGCTGTCAGGAAGAGCTTTGTATATAAATGCTTCCTTTCTGTTCTTTCTATTTTTACTTTCAGAAAAGTTGTGTTCTTGAGATCAATACAATATAAATAAATGATGTCATATACAGCGAAGATTTCATAGTTATTTAATACAGGTAGTCCTCATAACTACAATTGGGCCCAAAATTTCCATTGCTAAGCAAGGAGTTGTTAAGTGAGTTCTGCCCCATTTTATGATGTTTTATGTTGCAGTTGTTAAGCAAATCACTGTAGTGAATCCTGAGGTCATTAAACTAATCTGGCTTCCTCCATTGACTTTGCTTGTCAGAATCTGTCTGGGAAGGTTACAAACAGTGATCACATGATCCTGGGATAGGAAATACATGCCAGTTACCAAACACTGAATTTTGATCATGTGACCATGGGGATTCTACAACGGTAGTAAGCATGAAAACCAGTCATAAATCACTTTTTACAGTGCCATTGTAACTTTAAATGGTCACTAAATGAATAGTTGTAAATTCTTTCTTTGCAATTCTTTATGTATTTTTTACAATGAGAAATTTCTATGAAGAGTTATCATCACATTTTCTTTTACTGATATATGAATGGAACATAACTAACGTTCAACTATTTACAAAGTGTACACTACTATTACTGTTAATCTTATCACCACTCCTTATCACCCATCCCTCCCACTTGACTGTTTCCTGGTATGATTTGATTGATTCTTTCCTATGACTATCGTTAAGTGTAGTACGTTATGATTCTTGATTCTGAATGAATGTACCTTTTCTTTATGTATACTGAGAGTATTTACACCAAGACAAATTCCTTGTGTGTCCAATCACACTTGGCCAAAANTACCTTTTCTTTATGTATACTGAGAGTATTTACACCAAGACAAATTCCTTGTGTGTCCAATCACACTTGGCCAAAAAGCTATTCTATTCTATTCTATTCTTTTCTATTTCTATTCTATTCCATTCTAACAAACAGTATCCCAGTTCAGTTCCTCGTAAAAAGATTCCTAATTTATTTTTTGTTTATTTATATCCTGAGCCTTTACCTTTTTTTGGCAAATAACTCAAGGCAGCAAGCTTGTCCAACACAATTTCCGCCTTCTATTTTCCCCACAACAGCCTTGTGAGGGGATTTGGGCTGACAAAAGACAGGACTAGAATTAATGGTCTCCTGTTTTCTAGCCCGATGCCTTAATCACTACCAAACTTGTATGCTTGCCACAATTTTAACAACACAATTTTAACAACACGATTGTTAAGAATAAAAAAAAACACCATGAAATTTCTCCTCAATGCCTTTTCTGTTTAAAAGCTGATGTCCATTTGGTTCACCCTTTCAAACTCCAATTAATTCAGATGCAATCACATTGAACTCAGTCCTATATGAGATACTATATATTTTCAGTTCTAAATTACTTTGCTTCTAACCAAAATGTAATTATTTAAATTATGTATTTGGGGATTTATTGTAGACTAAGTAGTTGTGTAGCATCCCATATTTCTGCTGATTTATATATATGAGAAATAAGTTTTATATGAGAAATACATATGCAAAAATTTTCATCACGTTATCTGTCAATAATAACCAATTATTTATTGATAAAATAATAACATACTGTTGCCATACTTTACTGTTTTAGGTTCAAGAATTTGGAAGTTTTAAACAACAACTTATCTTTTTCTTATAGAAGTAATTAGCAAAATTTATTTTTCAATTATTAATATTCTTCCTTTTTCAATGGCTACAATTCAGTTCTTTGTTATGCCAATAATAAATGGATTTTAGTTGTTTACCTTAAGTCTTTAGAATGCAGATCAAGAATGAACTATCAATGCATTTTTAAAATGTTTTCTGCAGTCACAATGACGTTAGCTTTCATTTTCCCAAGGTGGAAGCAATATTGCTGAATAAATGACAAGATTTTTTGTGCAATTTTGAAATATGTTCCATACTATATGCTTCACATTAAAACAGATGCACTGGATAAATCAGGAACAAGAAAGATATAGAATAACTAAATGCACATTCTCTTAGGAATTATGTTTCACTTTATTCAACAGGTCACACTGATATTTAGGGTGCCTAGGACTGCAGCCTTTAAGCAGCCAAATCTGCAAGAAAAAAGAAATTTACCTGTAAATGTTCCAAATGCCTCAGCAATTCCAGAGAACAGAAAGTTTCAGGAATTATAAAATAAAAAAAATATCCTAAATAACAAATTTACACGACCTAGGCAGGAAAATAAAAGTTTGATCTCCTTGCTGTAGATGAAGCATACTTCCTTTAGAGCCTAGGCTGGCAATTTGTAGGCACTCTGAAAATCAGATTTGGTGTTTAGGCGGAGCCAAGTTTCTATCACTCAACCCAAGGCCAAAATATTTTATGTGGATTATCAGCTTGTCTTGGGTATTATCTAAGGGTCCTAAATTCTACAGTGTCAACATTTCTAATTTCATACAGCACAAAGGCAAGAGACAGAAGATTTAATGAGGTTATTGAAAGCAGCTTTATTTTAAACCTCTTCCTCATCTTGTCCTTATTAGGATTGCAATTCATCCCAGTAAATAAGGAGCAAAGCATTGTTTATTATGCTTGCATAACCAGGGGTGGGCTTCAAAAAATTTAACAACTGATTCTCTGCCTGGTTGCTGGGTGAGTATGGCCATGGTGGGTGTGGACTAGTTGGCCTCCTGCACCACCCTGCCCTGGCAGTGAAAATGGGCTGGGGAGGGACTGTTTTCGTCTTCCCTAGGGTCTGGAGGCTCTGTGGAGGCCAGAAACTGGCCCATTTCTGGCCTTCTGGAACTTCCAGGAGACCTGTTTTTCACCCTCCCCACAGCCTCCTCATGGGCCCTGCACTTACCTGTGATCCAAAACAGGGGTGGGGCCAGCCAGGGGTGGGATTTGCCAGTTTGCCAAACTGGCCATAAAATTAACTACTTGTTCACCCAAACCGATGCGAACTGGTAGCAGCCCACCCCTGTGCATAACACTATATATATTTCTTACGTTTTCGCGGATACTTACATGTATGGTATTCAGCTTTGTTTGGGTATTTTCCTACATCATCATAGTTGTGTTTTTAAAGCCTCTCTCATGACTCTGAGAGAAGCACAAAGCCAAAGACACAAGCCTGAAGATGACGAATGAGATTTCTTCGAAATGTCGCCCAGATACTTCAAATTTTATGAGGGAGAAAACTAGAATAATCAAAGATCCACATACAAATATCCATGAAAACTTCAGAAAACATATATGTATATATATATATATTTGTTTTTTGTATGTATATGTGTATATGTATATTCCTTCCTGAAGGAAGCTGAACTGCATTCACGTAAGTACCCACGAAAACTTAAAACATACATGTTTTTTTTAAGTTTTCGCGGGTACTTACATGTGTGCTGTTTAGCTTCCTTCGGGTATTATCCCACGTCATTGTAGTGCTTTAAGTTGTGAGCAACGTTTCAGCAGAATCCATGTCCATCATCAGGCTTCTGTATTGTCGTTTGTTCTATACAGGAGCCTGATGATGACAGATGAGATTCTGTCCGAATGTTGCTACGAACTTTAAAAGCAACAATAACAATGACGTGTGGGTTTAATACCTTGAAGGAAGCTGAACAGCAAATATGTGGGTCCTGGGTCTTCCAGCCGTGGTTTTTTAAATTTGAGGCTAGCCTATCCTGATTGGTTGGGAGTCTTGGTCTGTGTTTATTTGACCTTGGAGTTTGTTTTGATTGGTGTTTCAGTTCTCTGTCTGTTTTTGTGGCTTTGATTGGCCTGGCACACTCTGTGTCCTGTGTTGGCAGGCTTTCGAGCGCAGCTTGGCGTCGTGTGAAAGGACGGCTTGCTTATCGGTATTAGGTAGCTAGGTTTCATCTGGGTGCCTGGTGGGGGTGGGTTTCTGAGCTGAGCATCAGAGGCGAGTCTGTTTTGTGCTCAGGTGTTTGCCTGGCTTGTGTGTGGAGGATCTTTCTATTTGAGAGTGCAGGCTACAAATGATTGACAGTCTGGTGGAATCAATCTCTTTCTATTCATGAGCTTTCAGGTCTTTTTTTTTCAATTCTCTAATGGCTTTTCTTCTGATGATTCTGTGGTTCGGGTTTCTATAGTGCTAGGGTTTTATTGTCCACTGAAGTTGATGCTGTGACCTGTGGCTTTCATGTGTTGTACCTAGTGAGGTGTGTTTCCAGTTTTTTAACTGTATTTTTTGTGTTCATCTTCAGGCGGAGTACTTATTCTTCTATTGGTCCTGTCCAATGTATGTGGCACGGCATTTGCACAGGGAACTTCGTATATGCCTTGGTTTTTCCAGGTTCAATTGTTGCCTTGGTTTAGTGTAAGAAATGGCTGCCTATCTTGTTTTTGTCTGTTTTGAAGGCAGTCTTGATTGTGATGTCCTGTGAGTATCGTTACTGCTTTTTGTCTGTAGTACCTGTTATGTAGGGGCAGGTACGCTGTTTTCCATAGGTTGTTGATCTTTAGGTCTCTGTTATGTCTTTGGTGGATGTTTTGTGGATAAGCTGGTGAAGTTTTGTTTTTGGGTGGAAGCCGTTGAGCTTGTCAATTTTACGTTTAAAGTTCTTAGATTTGGTGCATATTCCAGTCTTTATATGTGTCTTGTCTGCCAGGCGTTTGGTTTTCGGGAAGTATGGTAATTAAGATCGTTTTGGCCACGGAATTTAAATCTGTGGCTGGGTGGCATCGAGTGGGTGTATTTTGGCGGTCATATAGAGGGTAGCTTTTGGTTGGTGCTGCATTTTCTTTCTTGGTATAAGGTGTGGTGCACAGCAAGGCGGTTTTGCAAATCTGTTTCTTTTTGTAGATTAGTACATCTAGGAATGGTAGTTTGTTTGTTTATTGTTCCGTTTCCAATGGTGAACTTGATTTTGGTTTTGGTTAGTGCTGTTTAGCGTGTGTTTAGGAAAATTGTTTTAGGTTTGGGGCCAAGATCACAAATGCTCAGTTCCATTTCGATATTCTTCAGCCAATGAGTATTGGTTATTTTGTGTGGTGGTCATTAGCCAGGGGTTCATAACTGAGATTCGAATCTCTTCATTGACACACAGGGTTTTGCAATGACGGGTTGACAAAGTTTTGGTGATACCTCTTAGATTGGGGCTGGGCACTATCATTTGCTGGTGATATCTTTGTCCCTTTGTATTTAGGTGAATATGATGTTTGTGATAATAAAGCAGTGATTACTGTTTTTAGTTCCTGGGAGGTCTTTATGGGAAGCTCGGTTAGGTATTTTAAATTTTTGATGATTTCAAGAGTTTTTTCTCTTTTATCGGAACTTGAGTGAATATTGGTGAAAATGCAACGTCGAAAAATTTACAAGCAGATTCTTCTTGTTCCACGTGTAGAATTATTTGATCAATTTCTAGAAGTGGTAGGAGTTTTGTTACATATGAAGCTGCGGTTTTAAGCATGGGGATGGTAGTTGTTTTGCTAAGTGTTTAAGTCTAGGTTTTTGTAGTGGTGCTTCCCTTTTGGAGCCTGACTATGGGTCTGTTAGAAAAGAAATAGAAATTTGAAAGAAAGAAAAGCTAAACATTGTTTTTCCTAACACACCTAACAGCACACCAATTTAAATCAAGTTTATTCCTCCACTCGCGATACGTTCTGTAATGTTACATTTCCAGGAGACTTTTGTTGAGATCGGATCGCTAATTTTTCAAGTGAGTCTAAGAAATGACATGGTTTTATGGAATTAGAAAAGAAGGACAATGGTTTAGCCCCCTGTTGGGTTTAGATAAAGAGCCATGCAAAAATTCAAGCGTGGTGGTGGACTTTGGTGTTTGTGGCTAGGATAGAGATTCTTACGGTTGATCCTCTTTTAACTCCACCCCCAGATTCTTGCCACTCCTTGCCCTTACATTGTTTTTATAATATAGCTATTGTTGCTTATATTTGTTGTTGTTTCTTTACCACTCCCCCGCACATTGTTATTCTATTTTTTTTATGTGCTGTTTCAGTGCTTACCTTTTTCCCTTTGAAGGCTTTAGGATCAATTGAATGACTAAAAATACAATTTAACTCAAAATTCCAGCCATGTTACTTGATTATCTTCTATAGAAACAATATACATAACCACATAATCACAATACAACAAGATAATATAATAATAAAATGGAATTCCCAACAGCAGTAATATCATCTAGTTGGGACTCCTAGTTTCATTTATTTCATTTGTCAAGCTCTTGTGATAAAATAACAGAAACAAGTATAACTTAAATTTAAATACAAGAATTAAGGAACTAATATTGGAGTGAAAAGAACAGGGACAGTTAGGCACGATTGTGCGCTTATGCACGCCCCTTACAAGACCTCTTAGAGTGGGGGTGGTAGGTGATAGAAGTTAGTTTGAGGAAGTGGGGGGGGTTTTGAGCAGGTAACATAGAATCAGGTAGTGAGTTTCCAGATATTGACCACTCTGTTTACTGAAAGTCAATATTTTCTGCCAATCAAGTTTGGTGTGGTTTTAATTTTAGTTTATATCTGTTTATGCGCTCTAGTGTTGGTTTGTTAAAGCTGAAATAACTTCCTTAAATTGGGTAAGGTGTTGTAACATAATGATTTTATGGTACTATGCTTAAGTCTAATCTTAGTCGGTGCTAGTTCAAGGGTTGTCTAAGTCAAGAATCTCAGTCTGGTGCTGTAGAGGTATTCCTGTTGTGAACAGAGGAAAATGTAGTAAAGCTCTTCTGGTACAAATACTTCTGAGACTTGCCTCAAATTGTATTTAAGTCCGGAATATACAAGTGGATTTACAGACAGCAGAGCTGATATTCAAGTATTGGTCTAGCAAGGTTTTGAAGTGCCTTAGTTAGCAAAACAGATTTACCAGAGGAGAAGCTTCGTTAATTAATATTCACAGGAACTGTTACTACAGACTTTTGGCAATACTGTTTGCAAGTGGAGCTTTGGGCTTAGATAATTTGATATAAAAATTCGCAAGGTCCTTGACAAACGTGAGGGTCAATCAGACAAAGTCATATCCATCTAGATTGATATTTTTGGTATATGTTCGATTGTTTTTACAATGTGTAGGGCCACAGCCAAGTTTGTTGGTAGATATTTGGAGTTGCAATTGTTAGACCATTCCAGACATGCATAATCAAGCATTCAGACACATAATCAAGGTCTTTTTGAAGGACAGTAGCATTGACGGTGGTGTTGAATAGTTTTACATCATCAGCGAAGAGGACACAGTTGCCAATAAGATGATCACAAAGATTATTTATATAGAGTGTAGTGTGGATCCTAGAACGCTCCTTTGGGGGACACCACTAATAACTGGTGCAGGGTTTGATAAGGCATTTTCCTGTTTTTATATTTGTTGTCCATTTGTCAGGAAGGCAGTAATCCACTTGTGAAGGGATCCGGAAATGCCATAAGAATTTAATTTTAATAGTAATGTTCTTCTGTAGTGTTACAGTCAGAGAACAAACAGAATGTGCCAATCAAGAGATGATATGTTGGCAGCTACGAGTTCATAATTGGCTTTTTTAAAATTGTATTTTGGAGATCCAAGATTATGATCCTCTTTTAGTGGGTATAAATTTAGACAAAAGTCAATCATGCTATGGTCACTGTTTGAAAATGGTCCCTGTATTTGTAGGCCATTCAATTGAGTTTGAGCTGTTCCCCAAAGACCCAGAGAAATAGCCTGGTCTCTGCAAAGTTAACCAACAACTCAGAGAAATGAGCAGGGTCAGGGCCAATTATAAGTTACAAAGAAGGTCAGTCTATCAGTCTTTAACAATCATAACCAGCATCTGGAATTGCACTTGGAAGCCCATTTGAAATTTGTGCAGCTGCACATTCAGTTACCATTTAGGGGCAAATGTGTATGTTTTTACTTTCGTCCTCACCATTTATCTGAGAGAAGAGAACCTTCGATAGATATCAATGGTGTTTTTTTGTTATTATAATTGAAATTGTTTGGAATTTTGAATTTGTATTTAAAAGTGAAGTTAAACTGTATTAATGAAGAACACCTAGCCTGAGGACAAATCTTGGGAAGTAAGAAACTTGCACCTGTCATTGCTTTGGAAAATATTGCTGCACTGTGGATTTTGTATTTCATGAAAAGCACTTGTATTGTTTTGTATCATTCAGAGTATCTGACTAAGCAATATGTTACACAAGACCTACAGTATTCCTCCATAGAAACTATGCATAATCTTGGATAAGCCTTCATCTCAGATTCAGAATTAGAATCTGTCATGAGCATATATCCTTGAGGTGTCAGAAGATAACTTTGCCAGATGGACATATGAAAACATTTTTGCATTCAGGGGATTAAATTATTTCAAACAGATGGAAAACTTTTGACTAGTATTAAATCCTATCAGTTAGTTACCTTGTACATGAAGAGCCTCAAGACATAATTCCCTGATTTTCTTTCTGTAGTGATGAAAATGCTGCAGTTCTTATGACTGAATTATGGTCCAGAACAGCGATGGTGACCCTGATACAGGGGTGAAAGGTGACACGCCACAATGTTTTCGGTGACACATCAGCATTCACCAAAACCCAGCAACTATTTTAGAAAACACGTCCTTTTCTTGTGTGATTTTTGGAGATTGCAGAAGGGGTGGGGTCTTGTACCTCTGAAAATGGCATGAGAATGAAATTTTCGTCTGGCTTTTAGAGGCTGCAGAAGAACATTCTTCATTCAAGAATGAAAGCCTTGTGTGAACCAGAACAGTCTCAAGTTGACACCAGGGGAATCAACAGAAAAAAAACACTGCCTGAAGGTAAGCAGATGTTATGAAACACCCAGCCAGGCAGGAAGACTCGAGCGGATAATCAGCTTTGAATCCTTGTGCACACACAAGAGATCCTGAACTGATCTCCTCAAACTCCAGAGCCTTATCTATCTGATGCCAAGAGAAGGCAAGCACTCTGGAAAGAAATGTAAGTTCCTATATATTAGGCAGAATTTAATACGGTCAACTTCAATTCAATACACGTGGATCTGATTGCTTGTGCATGACAAATCCTGGAAAGCACCGTATCACGAAGCACTTTTTTTAAAAACAAAATTGGGTATGTTTACTATTGGTTCTGCAGTGCTCAAATTCATTTATATGAAGTATGTGGAAATATCAAATTTGCAAGCCTTTCATCAGGAAAGCATCATCACAGATTAAGAAAAGGTCAGGGTAACCCAAGTTGGGGGTAATATTGTTAAGACTACAATAAACCAGCAGAGAAAATAAAATTAAGTATTTAGTAACTGTACATGTATAATTATCTCCCCTTTAGCATATGAAATGTTTAGTGGATGAGCTGTCTTCTTCACAAATACATTTTCTGATCTGATGCTGGTATCAGAGGTGAATTGCAAGCAATAACAATGTAAATCTTGTTGCTGATATGAATATCCTAAAGACATTCCTAGAACATAAGAACATAAGCAAAATGAAAAACTTCTGGTTGCAAAGCTTCGGCGGCGGCAGGAATCCACGATCGTGCGTGGTTCCTGCTGAGCTCACTGTCGAGGTGCCCCCGATCCAGCTGGATTTGGAGGCTATGGTTACCCCATAGAGGTAACCGAAGACAGGGGAGATCCGGG
>BHFT01018733.1:13594-59906 GCA_004320025.1 Laticauda laticaudata | reverse complement strand
CTCATTTCTGGTGGAGTTTGGGGGAGAGAAAGAAAGACCTTTGCTGCTTTCCTTGCATGCAGCCAAAAGCAGAAGAAGAAAGAAACAGAAAGAAGCAGCCCGGTGCCCAGGTGAGGCACATGGGAAGAGAGGGGCAAGTTCCCCCCTTCCTCCCTTTCCCTCCTCCCCTCACTACCTTGTGTTGTTCACAATGCAAGCGACACAAGCCTTGTCTTCCCACGGGCCATGTGGACGGTGCAGCCTTGTGTTCCCGCACAACCTGGATTAATTGCTTTGGGGTGAAATTTTTCTGTGGACCACCAAAATTTACTCACGGACCACCACTGGTCCCCAGCCCACTCGTTGGTGGCCACTGCTCTTTTGTGTGAGAACAGTGCCAGAGGTGGGGTTGGTGCTCTTGGAACGAGTGTGCCACAATAGGTCAAGCAAAACTAATTAATTTTAATCTCACTGCTTCCACTTCGGTCTGTGGGCGCCATTATTTAATCTTAAACCTTGATGTTGGCTTGCTATTTGTATCTCACCTAGTTTTTACAAATAACTCAAGGCAGCGAATATATAGCCAACATATCTTCTTCCTCCCTCTATTTTCCTCACAACAACAACCCTGTGAGGTGGGTTGGGCAAAGAGAGAAGGACTGGGCCAAAGTCACCCAGCTGGGTTTTGTGCCTAAATTGGGACTAGAACTCCCAGTCTCCCGGTGATTGGCCCAAAGTCACCTAGGAACAACTCGGAACAACTTGCCTCCAGAAGTTGTAAATGCTCCAACACTGGAAGTTTTTAAAAAGATTTTGGATAACGTTTGTCTGAAATGGTGTTGGATTTCCAGCCTAGGCAGGGGGTTAGACTGGAAGACCTCCAAGGTCCCTTCCAACTCTTCTCTCCTCTCCTCTCCTCTCCTATTCTATGTGTCTTTCATGCCTAAATTGGGACAAGAACTCTCAGTCTTCTAGGGATTGGCCCAAGATCACCCAACCGGGCTGTTGTGCCTATGACAGGACAAAATATCGATTTTTGACCACACAATCCTGGAAACACTAAAACAAATGGTCGTATAGAAACAAATGGTGAACAATGGTCCCAAGTCGCTTTTTTTCAGCGCCATGGTAACGTCTGCTGGTCGCTAAACGAACTGTCGTGCGGCGAGGGCGACCTGGATCCAATTTCTTTCTTTTTTTTTTTTTTAAACGCTATCCTGACCTTCCTCCCATGTTGGCAAAGGAGAAATCCGGAGCTCCTTTTTTTTTTTGCTTTTTTGCCGGTGACCTTGGCAGAATAGCTGGTGTGCCAATAAAACCCCGACAAACTCTGTTGCCTTCTGATAGGGATATAAAAACTATAATTACTTTCGGGAATGAGTTATGAGTCAGGGGAAGTGTAGGGATGGGGGGGGGGCTTCCTTTCCCCTCCCTCTCCCTTTCCAATCTCCCTGCTTCTGTTTTTGGTTTATTGAATTATCCAGAGGTAGGTTTTGCAAACGAGAGTTAGCAGATGGCTGTTTGGGGCCCGGACGTTTAATCAGTTGAAATACGGCCCCCCGCAGTCTCGGTGCTGCCACTTCCCCGTAGAAGCAGGGCAGGAAGAGCATGGTGTGTGTGTGTTGTGTGTGAATGGAAAGCAGGGCTGGGTCTGTGGGGATTACACCACACCTGGAAAACCAGCAATTGACATTCATAGAAGCAGAGATGAACATAAAGGTGAAGATTAGGCCAGGGGTCTCCAACCTTAGCCATTTAAAGCCTGGAGGGTTTCAACTTCTAGAATTCCCCAGCCAGCTTTGCTGGCTGGGGAATTCTGGGAATTGAAGTCCTACAGGCTTAAAATTGCTAAGGTTAGAAACTCCTGGACTAGGCCACCGAGCAAGCAGGAAACAATACCGATAAAAGGGAATGTTTGTAGCTCAGGGTTGGAACTGTAGGGTCCTTGGTGCTCTCTGAGCTGGGTGGTTTTCTTGCAGACATTTCGTGACCCAGCTAGGTTATGTCATCAGGGCTGGAATGGAGAGAAGTTTGAGGAGGAGGAGAACTGTGGCATCCTTGGTGCTCTCTGAGCTTGGTTGTTTTCTTGCAGTCATTTCATGACCCAACTAGGCAACATCATCAGTGCTAGAAGGGGAGGGAGGTTTGCAGAGAGGAGGAGGAGAAAAAAGGGGAGGAAGAGGAAGAGGAGGAGGAAGAGGAAGAGGAGGAGGAAAAGAAGGCACCAGACTGGTTGCAGTCCTTGATGCTCTCTGAGCTGGATGGTTTTCTTGCAGACATTTCATGACCCAACTAGGGAACATTATCAGTGTGAGAAGGGGTGGGGAGAGGAAGAAAACCACCAAGCTCAGAGAGCACCAAGGACCCAGGAGCTTTCCTATCTTGTATTTTTATTTTTAATTTTTGGTCTCTCTCTGCATCTATTATTCAAAAGCAGGAATGGCTCCTTCAAAGCAAAAGAAGCATTTTCACTCCAATTGTGACAGAGGGCGATTGGCAGCGAGGCACACTTTTCTCTCTCTCTCTCTCTCTCTTTTTTTTTTTTCCAGAATGAATGGATTTATTTATTTGTTTGTTTCTTGCCCAGCAACGTGTAGCATAGAGCGGAGTTGCTTCCCCAACCTGGCGCCCCATGGAAGCTTTCAGCGTAACAGCTCCGGCTCTCGAAGGCAACACAGCTGGACTGTGCTTCTGTGATTTTATTTTCATTTCTCCAATGTATTTAGAGAGCTTGTCCATCAGACACACATGACTCAGGATGGTGTACAATTTAAAAAAAAAAAGCAATCCATAAAAATGAACAACATTGTAAACATTACGGAGTTTTAAAAAGGGCATTTTTAGGGTTAAACGTGTAATGGAGATCAGCATTTCTTAAAAGCATCAGAATTGTGGGTGCTTCATCACTGGAGGTTTTTAAGAAGAGGCTGGATAGTCATTTGTCTGGAATGCTATATAGCGGGGGGGGGGGTGTCCAAATTTTTTTGCAAGGAGGGCCAGATTTGGTGAGGGGAAAATGTGTGGGGGCTGACCATTCAGCCTGACGTTCTTTGGACCATTAACATTAAATGAGAAAAATGCTAGGCCGGCAGGGAGAAAAGCCTGTGGGCCCCTCAAAATTTACAAACAGGCCACAATTGGCCCCTGGTCTGGACTTTGGACATGCCTGCTATATAGGGTCTCCTGTCTGAGCAGGAGGTTGGACTAGAAGACCTCCAGGGTCCCATCCAACTCAGTTATTCTACTACCCTTCCTTCCTTCCTTCCTTCCTCCCTCCCATCCTTTCTTCTTTCCTCCCTTCCATCCTCCCTCCCTTCCTCCCTCCCTCCCTCCCGCCATTCCTTCTCTCTTTTAGGAGGTTTTAAAGAAGAGATTGGACTCCCTGCATTTTACCTGCTTGGAAAGGTGGCTTGGAGAAGAGAAGAGAGCCCAGGTGTTTCTGTCCCACCCCCCACCCCTCCCGTGGCCCTGTTTTGCAAAATCACATTCTCAACCCTGGTTTATTTCTAGGATGCACTCTGGAGATTTTGTTTTTATCATCTGTGCTGGAGGCCATTAGCTAAAAAAGGCTTCAGGGAGCCTTTGCACAGCTGGAACCAGATTTGCGAGTTGGGTGGGATTTTAATTGAGCTATTTGGCTGCCAAGATGATGGGAAAATTCAGTTTCTGAGTTGGCAGCTGGCTGAGAGCAGCTTTTCCAAGCCTCAGGAGCTTTACGAGGGGAGGACTTCCACTCCCAGAATCCCCCAGCCAGCCTGCTTTAAGAGAGGAGGACTTCTTCTCCCAGAATCCTCTAGTCAGATTCTTTTTTTCCTGGCAAAAAAATTAGTTAAGAATTTGTACAGGCAATCCTTCATTTACAACAATTTCTTTAGTGTCCGTTTGCAGTTACAATGGCATTGAAAAAAAATGGCTTCTGGGCATTTTTCACACTTAGCGACCCATGCAGCATTCTCCATGGTCACGTGATCCGAATTTGGATGCTTGGCAACTGATTCATATTTATGACGGTTGCAGTGTCCCGGGGTCTCCTGATCCCCTTTTGCGACCTTCTGACAAGCAAAGTGAATGAGGGAAGCCAGATTCACTTAATAACTGTGCAAGAAAAGTTATAAAATGGGCCCAAACTCGCTTAGCTACTGTCTCGCTTAGCAACAGTCTTTGGGTCATAAGTCGAGGAGTACCAGCATAATCTCTCCCCCCTTCTCAAAAGAAATATGCACATGAATTGGTCCTCAACTGAACAACTGCAATGGGACCCAACGTTTATGTTGCTAAGTGAGAAATTTCTTAAGCTCACTTTCCCCCCACTTTTACAACTTTTATTGCCACCATTGTTAAGTGAATCACTGCCATTTGCTCAGTCACAAGGTCGTTAAATGAATCCGGCTTCCCTGTGGACTTGGCTTATCAGGAGGTCGCAAAAGGGGATCATGTGGCCCTGGGACACAACGGTCATAAATACGACTCAGTTGCCAAGCCTGATCCTGATCGCGGAGGATGCTTTGATGGTCGTTAATTGTGAAAAACGGTCGCAAGTCTTTTTTTCAATGCTGTGGTTACTTTGAATGGTCTGTTGTAAGTTGAGGATTATCTACAATGAAGGATTGATAGCAACGGGGTCTTTTTGGAGAGGGTGTATCAATGAAACAATCATGGATGATCTTGGCTGGTTTTTCTTTCCTGCTGACATTAATTGAGGATTTATCAAACTTGGGTGGCCTAATATTTCTTGCAGGTGCATCTAAAAATACCACACATACACCCCTGGACACACAACAGATGGGGGTTTGTGAACATCACAGAAAATTGTGAGCATTTGTGTCTCACTTCTATGTCCTCCCCAAAAAGCCTGTAGTTTTTGAAATATTTTTTATTTTATATTTTATTGTATATTGCATATTTATGTGTGTGTGTGAATATAACTGTTTTATTTTATTTTATTTATTTTATTTTATTTTATTTTTTATTTTATTTTATGTTTTATTATGTGTGTGTGTGTGTGTGTATATATATATAAAGATCAAAATATTGGAATTAAATCTTTAAAAGGAAAATCTTTAAAAGAAGGCAAGATACAGGTTTCCCTTAGGTTTCTGTTTTTCCTCCTCCACCTTTTTAACGAACATTGTTTTAATGCAAGGTTATATATCTATGTATCTATATCTCTCTATCCCTAACTATTTCTCTACCTCTACCTCTCTCTCTTTCTCTCTCTCTACTTTGCTATATCTATCTATTTATCTATCCATCTATATACTTCGATGTATCTATATCCATCTGCCTACTTCTCTATATCTATCTATCATCTATCTCTATCTCTATCCCTGTCTATCTATCCAACCATTTGTCGACTTCTCTATATCTATCCATCCATCCATCTACTCTCTCTCTATCATCTATCTATCCATCCATCCATCCATCCACTTCTCTATATCTATCTGTCTGTCTGTCTTTCTGTCTGTCTATCTATCTATCTATCTATCTATCTATCTATCTATCTATCTATCTATCATCTATACATACATACATACATACATACATACATACATACATACATACATACATACCGATATATATATATTATTGTGTACCCACCCCTGTGCATTGAATGTTGTTAGCAGGAGCCATATGGGCACCAGCTGCACAATAAAAACACAATGAAGCCCCCATCCTGTAGATTTGTAAATGGTGACAATGAAATCAAGCAACCACTGTCATAAATCAGGGAGCTCTTTTCACCCCCTGCGACTGATCTGTCATTTGAGCAGATTGACTTTGGCAGGTTCTATTGTAATCTTATTTTTCCCTGTGGCCTCCCTGCTTTTTGAAATGAATACAGGTTGTAAAATATTTTTGAGGCACTGCTTATTGTTTTTATTGCACAGGTGTGTTCCTCGACTTATGACCATTTGTTTCCTTGCAGACATTTCATGACCCCTTTTGGTAACATCATCAGTGCTAGAAGTGAGGAAGAGGTGGAGGAGGAGTGTTGGGTCCTTGGTGCTCTCTGAGCTTGGTGGTTTTCTTGCAGACATTTCATGACCCAGCTGGTTTGGGTAACAAAACATCTGTAAGGAAATCACCGAGCTCTGAGAGCACAAAGGACCGCTTCCCCCCGCCCCAGATTTCATTTAGCTCTGATAAAAGCTCGCCTCTTCCAGAGAGCGAGCAGAATAATGCAGAACTCTCCTTGTACGGATTTATTAATTTCCTTTTTGCAAAGAGCAAAAGAGAGCAAGCAGAACGAACAGATTGCAGTCAATTGTTGACTGGATTGACTGAAATGGCTGGATTGGGCCATTTGGGTCACATACAAAGCAACATCAAAGGGCAAGCAAGCTTTCAGTGGGGTTTTGGCAAAGTTGGCAAATTGAAGAGGGGAGGACTTCCATTCCCAGAATTCCCCAGCCAGTATGCTTTAAGATGGATGGACTTCAACTCCCAGAATCCCCCAGCCATCATGCTTTAAGATGGATGGACTTCAACTCCCAGAATCCCCCAGCCATCATGCTTTGAGAAGGGAGGATTTCCACTCCTAGACTCCCCCAGCCATCATGCTTTAAGAGGGGAGGATTTCCACTCCCAGAATTCCCCAGCCAGCCATGTTTTAAGAGGAGTGGGCTTTCACTCCCAGAATTCCCCAGCCAGGATGCTTTAAGAGGGGAGGATTTCCTCTCTCAGAATTCCCCATCGAATATGCTTTAAGATGGGTGGACTCCAACTCCCAGAATTCTCCATTCCAGTCTACCAGTGCAATTGATGAACGCTTGGATAGGTCTTAGATCGGAGCAGCTGCCAACCTCTGGAGCCACTGCCTGTCTCTCTCTTTTAGGGGTGCATTGGGGGGGGGGCTTTTTCCTGGACTCCTTCATCTTTTGCCAGGTTTGGTCCCATCCTGGTCTGTTTTCTGACAGGCAAAAAGAATCCCACCGTCTTTTAATTTCTTTCCAACTCGCATGTCGAAAAGTTTTCTTTAAAAATCCTTTTCCAACCCATACAAGTCCTTTACTTGCAACCATTCATTTTCATGGTCATGTTGTGCACTGAAAGTGGTGTTTGATTTCATTGTGTGAGGTGCAAATGACAATTAAAGTAAAGTAAACTAAACTAGAGAACCCTTCAAAGTTTACAATGGCACTGGAAAAAAAGGACTTATGGCCTTTTTTCACACTTAATGACCATTGCAGCATCCCCATCGTCACATGATCAAAATTCAGACGCTTGGCAAGTGGCTCATATTTATGACCGTTGCAATGTCCTGGGGGGGGGTCAGCATGGAAAAAAGTGATTTACGACCGGGGTGGGATTCAAATTTTTTAACAACTGGTTCTGTGGGCGTGGCTAGGTGGGCATGGCTATGTGACTGAGTGGGTGTGGCTTTTTTGCAGCCCTCCCTTTTTTTGCCTTCTGCGCCTCAGGGAAGCCTCCTGGGGGAGCATTTTTGCTCCCAGGAGACTTCCCTGGGGCTCAGGAAAGCAAAAAATGGTGCCTCCCCTTGCCGGACCCCTTCCACATGCCCCTTTTTGCCTCCTAGGTCTCAGGGAAACCTCTTGGCCGAAGCAGTAAGACGGCAAGGGGGATCCTGGCACAGCTGATTGTTGGAACAGCTGATCGTTGGGAGGGGAAAAAAAAGAAATACCTTAAGGAATGACTGGGCAGGGGAGAACACAGTCAGCAATGTCGGGCATGTGCGCGTTGTCAAGTGACTGGGAGTGGAGGGGCGAGCGGAGGGGGGGCATAAAAGCTTTTTACGGTCTCTTTTGATTGTCAAGTCTGTTTTTTATGCTAATTTCTTGGCAATTGGCAAGCCAGCCAGGAACATTTGCCAGTTCTCCAAACTGTGCAGAATACAACTAGTTCTATAGAACCAGTCCAAACCGGTAGAATCCCACATTTCATACTTACGACCATCGAAGCATCTTCCACAGTCACGTGATTGGCATTCGGAGGTTTGACAATTAACCTGTATTTCTGACGGCTGCCATGTCCCAGGGTCACGTGATCCCCTTTTGCAACCTTCTGACAAGCCAAGTCAATGGGGAAGCCAGATTCACTTAACATCCGTGTTACTAACTTAACACCTTCTGCAATTCGCTTAACAACCGTGGGAAGAAATTTCGTAAAATGGAGCCAAATTCACTTAACAACTGTTTTGCATCGCAGCGGAAATTTTGGGCTCAATTGTGGTCATAAGTTGAGGACTACCTGTAATATGTGAAATACTTTGCAGGAGTCAAGAAATATTATGTCTACAGCATACCCACAGTCTATTAAGGAAGTTACCTAGGAGGTTAAAAGATAACAATCTATTAAGTTCATGTTAATTTCTGGCACTTTTTCTGAACTTCCAACGTGAGAATTATATTCTTTTTTATATTATTGTATGTGTTTTATTTGTAGTTTTCCTTTAACAACCAACATTTTTTGTGGATAGTGTAATGACTGGGTTAATATACTGTATTTTTCGCACTATACTGACAGTGATACATATGCAGTTTTTAATCTTCCAGCTTCTAACCTTGATATGCTCATTAGAATTACAGTGTATTATTTTATGTATCAATATATATTACACTATTTTCCCAATTTGTACTTATTTCTTTATTTTTCCCATTTGTTGGGGTTCTTCTATATTCACCTCATTATATTTCCACAATACTATTCTCTCTTTAGGATTCATCACTTTCTCCAGAAATGTATTTAAACATCAATAACATTTATTCATACAATATACTTATTAACCCCTGTTAAATCACGAGTGCTTTAATATTATGAATATCACTCAGTGTTCCACCACATTTTCAATATCTCAATTTTCTATAAACACCAATAAAACCAATTGTTCATAAGATTTAATCAGTCCCCAGATTATATCTCCAAAAAGGACAAAGAATTCTTTATTGGCCAAGTGTGGTTGGACACACAAGGAATCTGTCTTGGTGCATATGCTCTCAGTGTAGATTCCCTGTATTTATAGTCCTTAAAAACTATATATTCCAGTATATTTTTGCACCCTGTTAATCATATTAATACATTTAGATATACCTAATCCTAGTCTTCCACCTCTTAATCTTAATATATTTATGCTTATCATAAATTCTATTGTATATCTATATGTGTGCTCCTACCATATTTTCCCAATTTAAACTTTTCCCTTATATTTATCCATGTATTCATAACTATGTTTTTACTTATACCTATTATCTTGTAAGCAATTGACAAACCAAATACAATAAAATAAATAAATAAATAAATTTCTATTGGTTCTTAACAGAATTACTATATTGCAAGGTGTTGTGTTTCTATCTGTCAAATCTCAACCATTTTAAATTTTCATCATTTATTGATTTTTTGGGGTGATTCTTTTATATTTCTCTCTTAGAATCCGATATATCTTTCTAGCATTTTTTCCCAGACTGAGAATTATATTCTGAACGAGAGACAGGGTTGAATCTTTCAAGGTTATTTATGCTTAAGACATTCTAAATTATTTGCGTCTTTGTAGATTTTTTGGGGTTATTTGTTGTTCAACAGCTTGAAGATGGGTGGCCTTCAACTCCTAGAATTCGTCCACCAGCTGTGCTGGCTGGGGAATTCTGGGAATTGAAGTCCACACCCATCTTCAAGTTGCCAAGATTGAGAAACACTGCTATAGGCTCTCTGTCCTGAGCAGAGGGGCAGACTAGTCAATCTTTAAGGTGCCCTCCAACTCTGTTCTTCTGTGATTCTGTCAGTTGCTAGGAATTATGACATCACCAAAGGAGGCAGTTACTTCTTGGTTGCTAAGAGACAGGCATTGTTGGGTTACCCAACAGCAGGACAATGGATTTGTCCTTTGGGGCTACTGATGGAGGCCAGTCCTTGGGATATTAAGCTTTGGATGGTAACTGGATTTTCCTTGCAGAACCTTTGTTTTCCAAACCTCTCCTTCTTCTCCTTCCTCTCCTCTTCTTCTTCTCCTGCCTCCGTCCTTTCCCTCAGGAGCTGCACCGTACTCCTCTAAAGAGGGAAAGCTAATTGTTGGAGGATTAACCTGGCAGGTCCAAACTCCACCATGAACAACAGGAAGGAATCCCGCGTTAAGAAAAAAAAACCCAAGGCGAAAGAAGAACTGGAAGAATTGAAGAAAGAGGTGACTTTGGATGATCACAAGCTGTCTCCCGAGGAACTCAGCCATAAGTATGAGGTGGATCTCTCCAAAGGACTGACCAGGGCACAGGCTGCTCAGATCTTGGAAAAGAATGGCCCAAATGCCCTGACTCCCCCGCGAACCACGCCAGAGTGGGTCAAATTCTGCAAGCAACTCTTTGGTGGATTTTCTGTCTTACTGTGGATCGGCGCGATTCTTTGCTTTGTGGCATATTGGGTGCAAAACATAATGGGTGGCAGAGTCCAGAAGGACAACCTCTACCTGGGCGCAGTGCTATCCGGCGTCGTTATTGTGACCGGATGTTTCTCCTATTTCCAGGAAGCCAAAAGTTCCAAGATCATGGAATCCTTCAAGAACATGGTTCCCCAGCAAGCTTTGGTGATCCGGGATGGGGAAAAGCTGCAGATCAACGCTGAGCTTGTAGTCACGGGAGATCTGGTGGAGGTCAAAGGGGGCGATCGGATTCCTGCTGATTTAAGGATAATCTCTGCCACCAGTTGCAAAGTGGACAATTCCTCTCTGACTGGCGAGTCAGAGCCCCAGAGTCGTACGACTGAGTTTACCAATGAGAACCCTCTGGAGACTCAAAACCTCTGTTTCTTCTCCACAAATTGTGTTGAAGGCACAGCTCGGGGCATTGTCATCTTGACCGGGGATTACACAGTGATGGGTCGTATTGCTTCGCTGGCTTCTGGCTTGAAAGAACAGTCTACGCCAATTGCCCGAGAAATAGCCCATTTTATCCACATCATTACCGGAGTCGCTGTCTTCCTCGGAGTGACGTTCTTCATCTTGGCCATGATTCTTGGCTACGATTGGCTGGAAGCCGTGGTCTTCCTGATCGGTATCATCGTGGCAAATGTCCCAGAAGGACTGCTAGCCACCGTCACCGTCTGCCTGACCCTCACTGCCCAACGCATGGCGCGGAAGAACTGCCTGGTGAAAAACCTAGAAGCCGTAGAGACCCTGGGTTCCACCTCCACAATCTGCTCAGATAAGACTGGAACACTCACCCAGAACCGCATGACCGTTGCCCACCTGTGGTTCGACAGTGAGATCTATGAAGCCAACACCACTGAGATTTATGCCGGGGCCATATTTAACACACGATCGCCCACCTGGCTGGCCCTGGCCCACATTGCAGGATTGTGCAACCGTGCAGACTTCAAAGCAGACCAGGAGAACATCCCCATTACTAAGAAGGAGACCACCGGAGACGCCTCGGAGTCAGCCCTCCTTAAATGCATTGAGCTGTCCTGGGGCTCCGTCAAGGAGATGCGTGAGAAGAACCCCAAAGTCGCCGAGATTCCCTTCAACTCCACCAACAAATACCAGCTTTCCATCCATGAAGCGGCAGACAAGTCCAAAGGTCATCTCTTGGTGATGAAGGGAGCTCCAGAGCGGATCTTGGAATGTTGCTCCACCATCTTGTTGCAAGGAAAAGAAGTAGTCCTGGACAAAAAGATGCAGGAAGCTTTTCTGAACACCTACAATTATCTCGGAGGCTTGGGTGAGAGAGTCCTCGGATTCTGCCACTGCTACCTCCCCGACAAACAGTTTCCACGTGGCTTTAAGTTTGATGTGGACAAACTGAACTTCCCTACCTCCAAGCTGTGCTTCATGGGGCTTATCTCCATGATTGACCCGCCTCGTGCTGCTGTGCCAGATGCTGTTGGGAAGTGCCGCAGTGCTGGGATTAAAGTAATCATGGTCACCGGCGACCATCCAATCACTGCCAAAGCGATTGCCAAGGGGGTCGGGATCATTTCTGAGGGTAGTGAGACGGTTGAAGATATTGCCGCCCGGCTGGGGATCCCGGTCAGCCAAGTCGATCCCCGGGAAGCTGAGGCCTGTGTCATTCATGGCACTGAACTTAAGGACATGACCTCCCAGCAATTGGACAAGATCCTCTCGAGTCATTCTGAGATTGTCTTTGCTCGCACGTCCCCACAGCAGAAGCTGATCATCGTGGAAGGGTGTCAGAGGCAAGGATCCATCGTTGCTGTGACCGGAGATGGGGTGAACGACTCCCCAGCGCTCAAGAAAGCCGACATTGGTATTGCCATGGGTATCACAGGCTCCGATGTATCCAAGCAGGCGGCTGACATGATCCTCCTGGATGACAACTTCGCCTCCATCGTGACAGGCGTGGAGGAAGGCCGCCTGATCTTCGACAACCTGAAGAAGTCCATTGCCTACACACTGACCAGCAACATTCCAGAGATCTCCCCTTTCCTCCTGTTTATCATCTTCAACATCCCGCTGCCCCTGGGCACCATCACCATTTTGTGTATCGACCTGGGCACCGATATGGTGCCAGCCATCTCCCTGGCCTACGAGCATGCCGAGAGCGACATTATGAAGAGGAAGCCGCGGAACGCCAAGACGGACAAGCTGGTGAACGAGCGTCTGATCAGCATGGCGTACGGACAGATTGGCATGATGCAAGCCCTGGCTGGGTTCTTCAGCTACTTCGTCATCATGGCCGAGAATGGGTTCCGGCCATTCACCTTGCTGGGCATCCGCCTGGAATGGGATGACTATACCCTGAATGACCTGGAAGACAGTTACGGCCAGCAGTGGACGTACCAACAGCGGAAAGTGGTGGAGTACACTTGTCACACCGCCTTTTTCATCAGCATCGTGATTGTGCAGTGGGCTGACCTCATCATCTGCAAGACCAGGAAGCTGTCCTTCTTCCAACAGGGCATGAGGAACAAGATTATGGTCTTCGGCCTGATTGAAGAAACCACCTTGGCGGCGTTTCTCTCCTACTGCCCAGGAATGGAGGTAGCGCTACGCATGTACCCTCTCCGAGTGACCTGGTGGCTGTGTGCGCTCCCGTTCTCACTGCTCATTTTTGTCTACGATGAAATCCGCAAGTTTCTTCTGCGACATCATCCAGGGGGCTGGGTTGAGCGGGAAACTTACTACTGAGCAGTTCACCTCAATTATATCTCTTCGGAATGAAATCTTCCTGAGGAGGTGTTTTTTGTTTTTTTTTGCAGATCAACCCTGGCTTGGATGCCACTTGCCCGAAACATTTATTTAAAATCTATACACCTTGAAATAAATGTGCATGCTATTGTCAGAAGTGAGAATAAAATTTAACACCGCAATGCAGAAAAGCTAGCCAAGATAATTATTTATTTGTATCCTGCCTTTATTATTGTTACAAATAACTCAAGGTGGCACGCATGACCTACACGCCTTCCTCCTCCTATTTTCCCCACAACAATAACCCTGTGAGGTGGGTTGGGCTGAGAGAGAGGACTGGCTCAAAGTCACTCAGCAGCTTTCATGTGTAAGGCGGGACTAGAATTAACCATCTCCTGGAGATTGGCCCAGTCATTAAGCTGGCGGTCATGCCTCCAAGCAGGACTAGAACTCACTGTCTCCTGGTAATTGGCCTAGTCACCCGGCCCACATTCATGCCTACAAACGGGACTAGGACTCACTGTCTCCTGGTGATTGGCCTCAAATCTTCAAGCCAGCTTTCATACCTAAGGCAGGACTAGAACTCCCCATCTCCTGGTGATTGGCCCAAACAGTCACTAAATGAATAGTAGTAATTGAAAACTACCTTTACATGTCTATGTCAGTTCTGGTATACGTGTTCTATTGTCTACAATAGTGGTCCCCAACCTTTGTGGCTTGGTGGCCCGGCTGGGTGGGGAAGAGGGGAACTGGGACGTATGTTTGGCTGGTGCACACGTACACACAGCCCAAATCAGTGGCAGGGAAGCTCGCACATGTGTGCACATGTGTTCATGCCAGCCCGCCATGAGTCAAGATGCACATGTTTAAGAGACCACTACTTGCACAAGTTGAGCTGCTGGCTTGCAGGCAAGCCCGCTGCTCCCACGGCCCAGTTTTGAATAGGTTGTGGACCAGTAGTAGCTTGCAATCCAGGGATTGGGGAACTCCTGATCCAGAGGTGGGATTCAGCCGGTTTGGGCTGGTTCAGACAAATCCAATTCGGACGAATCAATTTGACATCCAGTTTGAACCGGTAATTTTGACTACCAGCTGGTTCCCCCCACCTACTCCTCCCAGGAGCCCCACGAGGCCCGTCTGGCTTCCAGATAAGTGTAAGGAGGCCTCCTGGGAGCAAAAATGGGGGCTGGGTGGGTATCTGGTGCCCTATTTTGGCTGCCAGGAGGCTCGGGGAGACTTTCTAGGGAGAAAGTAAGCCTTCAAGGGAGAAAGGAAGGAAGAAAGAGAAAGAAAGATGGAGGGAGGGAAGGGAGAAAGAAAGAAAAAGGAAGAAAGAAGGAGGGAAGGGAGAAAGAAAGGAAAAGAAAGGGAGGGAAGGAAGGAAGGAAGAAGAAAGGGAAAGAAAGAGGGAAGGGAGAAAGGAAGGGAAAGAAAGAGGGAGGGAAGGGAGAAAGAAAGGGATGGAGGGAGTGGGGAAAGTGAGAAAGAAGATGAGAAAGTGGGAAGGAAGGAAGGACCGACCATAAACCAGGAGTGGGATTCCACCAGTATAACAACCGGTTCGGTCATCATGCGCTCCGCATTTCAAAAAGGTTTTATATTTACCTCCTCCTGCAGTCCCAGTGACTAAAATAGCTGAGGGCGCAGCAAACTACTCTGTGGCGCGAATCAGCTGTGTTCTCACAAAAGGGAATAAATCACAGGAAAGAGCAGGAGGCAGGTGGGGGTGCCCTCATTCCCGTGATCTTCAGAGCAAAGTGTTCTCCTGAACTGGTCCGAACTGGTAGAATCCCACCCCTGCCACAAACCCGTGGCACTAGATGCAGCTTCAGAGGATGTTTTAAAAACAGCACAGCATTCCAGGGCTGGAAGGGACCTCAGAGGTCTTCTAGCTCAACCCTCTGTCTCCAGCAGGAGACATCTGGGTTATTTTGGTGCCTTGCCCTGTCACATGACCACCGAGCCACGCCTGCCCAGCCCCACCCACAGATCCAATTATTAAAAAATTTGTAATCCCACCCCTGTGCCTGATCTACAAGCCCCAAATGTGTTAAGGGGTGTTAAGTTGCACAAACACAACCTAGAACCGTGATGGCAAACCTATGTCACGCATGCAGGAAGTAGCACACAGAATCATTTCTGCCGGAACGCCAGCCGTCGCCCGGAACAGATTTATTGCACATGCGCACGTGCGCCTCCCACCATCCAGCTGATTGACAGGTATCTGCTACGCATGCGCAAGGGGGCGGAGGATGCAAGGAGGGTTGCACATGCATGCACAGAGGTACGCGGTGCATGGGGGGCTCATGCGCGCATGTGTAGGGGTGGGGGGTGTCACACATGCATTGCATTATGTGTCCATACATGCGCGCACACTTTCTGCATGCAACAACCTTGGACTATGATGGCGAACCTATGGCACACGTGCCATAGGTGGCATGCAAAGCCATTTGTGCCGGCACGCGAGCTGCAGGCAAACTTACCTCATTGCACATGCGCACGCCTCACAGCTGATTTTCAGCTAGTTTGAGGCCTTTTTCGGACTCCCAAAGGCTTGAGGAAAGCTTCTGCAGGCTTTTCAGTCCGAAAACTAGGCCTGTTTCATCACTTCCTGTTTTTTCTGGAAATACGAGAAGTGACGAAAAGGGCCTAGTTTTTGGATTGAAAAGCCTGCAGAAGCCTTCCTCAATCCTCTGGGAGATCAAAAAAGGCCTCAAACTGGCCGAAAATTAGCTGTGAGGCGCAGTGCAGGTAAGGGGGTGGGTGGGGATTGCACGTGCATGCATAGAGGCGTGGGGGGCACACATTGCCTTCTGGGTGCTGGCATGCGAGCGCACGTACAATTTTTGGCACAGGAGCCCAAAAAGTTTAGCCACCACTGACCTCGGATGTCACCATCAGGTTGTGAATCCAGCTTTCTAATGCCCCCCCTCCCAGTGAACTGCAAGGCAGCATGGAGACCCCAGACCCTCTTCTAAAAAATCCAGACGGGGAGGAAAGCATTTTGTCCTTCACAAGAGAGGCAACGAGCCGTGTTCCAAATGGCACACCCAATACACAAAAGGCCCCTTCGTTCCGCCGGTAACTGGTGAACTCAGCCAATTTGGATCCAGGCTGGTGAGAAGGGGACAGGAGGGAACAATGGTGGCTAAAGCGTCAGTATTTTTGCTGAGTAGTTTACGCCCGGCCTCCTCAGGGTTGTGTTATTGATCGGTTCCCCTTTGAAAATAAAATAATGTTAAAGAGTGTTAGGAGAAGTTGAAACGAAGCCAAGAGAGCAATTTAGTCCATCAGGTGGACAGACGGATGTGGCCGTAGCCAGAAAGAAAAACAGAAATGTCGGCTATATAGAGAGACAGTAGCTGGGTAGCTGTGCTTCGCTATGAAACTATATGGTCGGGTTAAGTTTTTTTGGGGGGAAATAAGGGGGGGGGAATTCTGCCTCTGCCTACCAGCATACATCGGTATTCATCTGGCTAGCGTCCTGTCAGTGTGTGAGAGAGTTGAGGGCTGTTTGGAAACCGAAAGAGTATTTGCTGTGTGAGCAGGGAGACAGCAAGGAGCCTGTGCGTGGCTTAGCTCAACTGTTCTGTACTAAAGATGCTTTGGTGCTCTGAAATTGAAACTCCTCTCCTCTGCTTGTGTTTTTGCATTTGGAAGAGATTTCTTTTCAGGTGGGGAGGGGAAATCGAACTCCTTAGCATCAGAGCGTGTTAATAATAATAACAATATAGGAAATACTCTAAATGCTCCGATGGTCATTTGGAAAAATCCTTTCTTAGTGAGCACCTAGAAGCCAAGAGGAACATAAGTGCCAAATTTCAAGTTCGTAGGCTTTATGGGTCTGGAGATTTTGTAATGATGCATGAGTGGGTTTATATACCTATAGATTTTATATATAGATAGATTGTTTTATATAGATTGGGAAAAGCATGCGCACATATACAAACACACAAACTCACTAACACACTTCCCCAGGCCTGAGGACTTTACGGGTAATCTTCGTATTATGACCACGACTGACCCCCAAGTTCATGTTGCTAAGTGAGACATTTGGTGAAGGGAGTTTATCTCCCATTTTATGACCTTTCCTGCCACTGTTGTTAAGTGAATCACTTGCAGTCATTAAGTTAGGAACGGGCATTAAGCAAATTTTGGGGACATGAACTTCTCTTGTCGGAAGGTCGCAAAAGTGGATCACGTGACCCCTGGATGCTGCGACCGTCATAAATATGAATTGGTTGCCGAACGTCTGAATTCGGATCAAGTGACCGTGGAGATGTGAAAAATGGTCATATGTGTCTTTGTTTTTTCAGGGCCATTGGAACTTTGAACAGTCACTAAACAAATGTTTGTAAGTTGAGGACTTCCTATATGTCCTGGAACTGCTGTGGTTTGATGTGTCAAAGTCTGGGGGGTAATTTAAGGAGTCCCAGGTTCAAATTCTGCTTTGGATTTATTTGGTACTCCTGGAAATACTTGGAGGAGTAGAGAATGCCAAGATCGGCAAGATGCCCAAGCTAACAAAACATGGCGGTGCAAATCCTGACACAATCCTGCAGATTTTGACTCCCTCACACCCCCATGGATACTCCTTCCTTTCTTTCTCTCCTTTTTCTTTCTTTGCCTTCCTTCCATTCTTTTTTCATTCTTT
Source organism: Laticauda laticaudata (assembly GCA_004320025.1). Classification (NCBI taxonomy): domain Eukaryota; kingdom Metazoa; phylum Chordata; class Lepidosauria; order Squamata; family Elapidae; genus Laticauda; species Laticauda laticaudata. The sequence continues at coordinate 42,183 of BHFT01018733.1, read as the reverse complement.
CTCTTTTCCTTCCCCTTTTCTTTCTTTCTTTCTTTCTTTCTCCTTTCTCTTCCTTTTGTCCATTTTCTTTCTTTCTTTCTCCTTTCTTTTTTACCTTCCTTCTTTCCTTCCTTTTTTCTCTCCTTTCTTTGCTTTTTTCTTTCTTTTCCTTCCCTCTTTCTTTCTATCTTTCTTTCTCTCTCCTTTCTTTCATTCTCTTCCTTTTTACCCTCCTTCTTTCCTTCCTTTTCTTTCCTTCCTGTCTCCTTTCTTTGATTTCTTCTCTTTCTTTGTCCTTTCTTTCTCTTCCTTCCTGTTGTTCATTTTCTTTCTTTCTCTTTCTCTCTCCTCTCTTCCTTTTTTACCTTCCTTCCTTTTTTCTCTCCTTTCTTTCTTTGCCTTCTTCTTTCTTTTCCTTCCTTCCCTCTTTCTTTCTCTCCCCTTTCTTTTTTACCTTCTTTCCTTCCTTTTCCTTCCTTCCTTTCTTTGCTTCCTTCCTCCCTCCCTCCCTCCCTCCCTCCCTCCCTCTCTTTCTCTGTCTCTTTCTTTCCCAGTTGCAATCAGGTAGTTTATTTCTTTTAAGGTTTTTGCAGCATTTATGGGTGGGTTTTTGGTTTTTTTTGCCCTTTATTGCTGTAATCCACTCTTGGATCCCTTAATAAGTGCCACTCTCTAATTTTAGAGCTGTTTTGTTTTCAAGTAGTAAATAAAAATTGGATTTAAAAGCTTCTAATTTATACATGTCTTTTTCTCCCTTCCTGCAGTCATCAGGGGTTGAGATTATCTTTGAGAATTGGGAGAAAGGATGAAGGGTCTGTTTTGCATCCAGAAAATTTTAAATTCATAGCATCTGGAGGAAGAATTGGCCAAAATAAAACAAAAGAAAACCTCCTTAAAAATCTAGAAAGTGGCTGCTCAGTTGTGATAATTTTAGCTGGGAAAAGAGCCAGAGAATATTAAGTTGGTAGTTTTTCTTTTTTGTTTTTATTCAGAACAGTAAAAATAAAATGCAGTAGTTCTGGTAACTCTTTTCCAATTCTTTTTCTTTTACAGGTAGTCCTTGACGTATTACCACAATTAAGCCCCAAATCCCTGTTATTAAATAAGACAGTTGTTAACTGAGTTTTATGTCCTTTCTTGCTACAATTCTTAAGTGAATCCCTACAGTTGTTAAATTAGGAACCTGGTTATTAAGTGAACCTGGCTTTCCCCCATTGACTTTACTTGTTGAAAGCGGACTGGGAAGGTTGTTAACTTAGTCAAATGGTTGTTAAGTAAATTTGGTTCCCACACTGACTTGGCTTGTCAGAAAGTCTCCAAAGGGGGGGGGGAAATCATGGGACACTGCAACCGCCATAAGTACATGCCAGTTGCCAAGCCTCTGAATTTCGATCAGGTGAACCATAAGGCTGCTGCAGATAACACATAATCAGAGTTGGAAGGGAGCTTGTCCAACCCCCCACCCAAGCAGGAGACCCTACACCATTTCTGACAGGTAACACAGTCCAATCTCTTCTTGAAAGCTTCCAGTGATGAAGCTCCCACAACTTCCGAAGGCAACTTCTGTCCCATGGGTTGATTGTTCAGACTATCAGAAAATGTCTCCATAATTCCAGGTTGAATCTCTCCTGGATCAGTTTCCTTCCGTTATTCCTTATCTGGCCTTTGGGGGTTTTAGAAAATAGCTTTACCCCTTCCTCTTCTCTGGGGCAGCCCCTCAAATATTGGAAGGCTGCTCTCCTGTCTCCCCTGCTCCTTCTCTTCGCTAGACTAGACATACCCAATCCATCAACCTTTCATCGTATGTTTTGGTCTCCAGTCCCCTAATCATGCTGGTTGCTCTTCTCTGCACTTTTTCTAGAATCTCAATATCTTTTTTTATAGTGTGGTGACCAAAACTGGATGCAGTACTCTAGGTATGGTCTTACTAAGGCTTTATAGAGTGGTATTAGTGCCCCTCTCGATTGTATCCCTCTGTTAATGCAATTTAGGATTGCATTGGCTTTTTTGGCTGCTGCTGCACACGGCTGGCTCATATTTAGCTGGTTGTCCACTAAGACTCCAAGATCCTTCTCCCAGTTCCTGCTATTGAGCCTGGTTTCACCCAGTCTATATATGCAATCGTCGTAAGTATGGAAAATGGCCATAAGCAGGGGTGAGATACTACCGGTTTGGACTGGTTCGGGCGAACCGGTAGTCCCGGCAAATCCTTTGGCCCTGCCCACACACCCCTGCCCTCATCTGTCATTTTATTTCTGTGTTTTGCAGCTCAGCTTGATTTGCATGGCAGAGTGCAGATTGTTTGTTTGTTTGTTTGTTTATTTATTTATTGAATTTATATTGCCACCTATTTGCTCGCCCATGGCAACTCGAGGCGGCTTACAGAATGTAAAACCCTATTTTTAAAAAAACCCAATAAAAACTAACAAAAAAAATCAAATAAATTAATAAAGTACAATAGAACAAAATCTGGGGGAGGGGGAAATCACCCCCCAACTCCCACCCCATCTGCCCCGATGACAGCAGATCACACGAACCATTTGATGGGCTCCATCCCGCTCTGGATTCCCCAGGCCCGCTGGCAGAACCAGGCCTTCAGTGCCTTCCGGAAGAGTATTAGAGAGGAGGCCATTCTAATCTCTGGGGAGATGATGTTCCAGAGAGAGGGAGCCACCATGGAGAAGGCCCTTCTTCTGGATCCCACCAGGTGCATCTCCCTCGGAGATGGGACCCGCAGCATTCCCTGCCTCCCTGCTCTGGTGGGTCGGGTAGATGTGACCAGCAAGAGATGGTCTCCCAGATCACCTGGTCCCAAGCCATGAAGGGTTTTAAAGGTGACAAACAGTACATCTTGAATTGCACCTGGAAGCAAATCGGCAGTTAATGCAGCTCCTGCAGGAGAGGTGACACATGTGCACACCAGGGTATGCACAAAACCATGCGGGCCATTGCGTTTTACACCAACAGGAGCTTCTGGATGCTCTTCAAGGGCAGCCCCATGTAGAGCACATTGCAATAATCAACATGGGACGTGACCAGGGCATGAATGACTGTGAGTAGGGATCATTGGTCCAGGAAAGGGCATAACCTTGAACTATGCCAGCTTCGGTCCAATCTAAGTATAGTACATAAAATTATCTACTGCAATGTCCTACCTGTCAATGAATACTTCAGCTTCAATCATAACAACACAAGAGCAAACAACAGAAACAAACTCAAGGCTAATCACACCAAACTTGATTGCAGGAAATACAACTTCAGCAACAGAGTGGTCAATGTCTGGAATATTCTATCTGACTCTGGTTTTTTTCCCCAAACCCAAAAAACTTTAATCTTAGACTATCTACTATTTACCTCACCCCTTTCCTAAGAGGTCTGTAGGGGGTGTGCATAAGCACACCAACATGCCTACCGTCCCTGTCCTATTGCTTCTTTTTATTTTTCTTATATGTATCCATTTCATGTATTCATAACTATGTTTATACTTATACCTGTTATCTCATAATCGCTTGACAAATAAACAAGCAAACAAACAAAGAAATAAATAAAAAATAAAGTAACTGGTGCACAACCCGCAGTTCCACAAAGGGCCCTCCTAGCCATGATGGCCATGCTTCAGCTGTTTTACTCACCGGCACTGCAGTAAAAGGTAAGTATTAAAGCTGAAAATGGGTGATTTTGAAACACTGCTCATGCATGCTCATAGAACCGGTTGTTACACCAGCTGAATCCAGTGGTGGGATTCAAAAAGTTTTACCACTAGTTTGGTGGGCGTGGCTTGGTATGCACGTGCGCCAAATGTGCACTTTGCACAGGGCAGAAGTGTTTGTGCAGGCGTGGAGGCATTCCAACTCCCCTCCTGCAAGCCTGCACGATCCCGGTCGCTTCAGCAGCTGCCGCGTAGAACTATTCTGCGCCACGCAAAGCAGCTGCGCTTCAAATTCAACAGATAAAGGTGAGCATGGGAGCCCAGGCGGGCAGGTGGGCCCAACAGCAGAATGGCAGAGAGAACCGATTCGGTCTTAGCTGCTCATTGCCGCTACCAGCTTGGCAGAATCGGGCCGAATCGGTAGAATACCACCACTAGAATAGAATAGAATACTTTATAGAATTACTCATTGGCCAAGTGTGATTGGACACACAAGGAATTTGCCTTGGTGCAAGTGCTCTCAGTGTACATAAAAGAAAAGATACATTTGTCAAGAGTCAAAAATCATCAAGTCCAACACTTAATGATAGTTCGAGATGGTAATATAGAGCAATAGAATAGAAGGAATATATATGAGATAAGAATTGTAAATAGAATGGGAATGGAAACGGAGATATGAGAATAGAATAAATAGAATGAAGAATAAACAAGACTAGAGGAGGGGAGTGGGAGAAGATGGAACAATAGCACCATTTATAATTCCTTTATGGCTAAAGGTTGTTGGGGCACCTCGGTGTGAGAGGGCACCACGCCGCCAGGCTGGGTTTGTTGGCTGGCATAGGAAGCTTTTTTCGCGCGGGGTCTCCCTGGCTGGCACCGTTCCTTCGGCTGGGCCTGCTTCCTTTGGTGCAAGATGCCTCTTCCTGTGAGTGACTAAAAGAAAAGATATATTCGCCATCTCGGGGCCCCCGGGTAGAAATGCCATCACTGGCCGGTGGCCCGCAGGGCGGCGGTCGGCACCGTGGTCGAGGAGTGACTAGAAGGCTCACTAGCGCGCCTAGCAGACTAAGCAACCCAAATCATCACTGGAGGGAAGAGGGCAGTCAATTTATATAATAGCACCAGGGGCGGTCCCGCTCGCCAGAGGCCATTCACCAAGGGCGCCGGCACACTCTATCCGGGGGCCTGGCAGTGGAGCGCATGGTCACAATGGGAGGGCGGGATCCGCGTGGTGGGATAAAGAGGTGGGAGAGTTTGAGAGAGTTAACAGGTAATAGTCCTAATAGTTTAGCAGTAGTAGGTTGAGGGACATTGCCATTAGCTTGTAACAGTGTTTGGAGGGGACATGTATTTTGTTTTTAGCAGAGTGATTGGCAGAGGGGTTTGGGAAAAACGCTGCCCTGTGCGTCTAGTGTTTTCGTGTGTTCAGGGAGCTCGATAGCGTGTGTTGTGGAGAGGGTGGGAAGTTCGCAAACAGTCTTAATAGTCACGGATGTGTGAGGAGTGGTTGTAGATAGTTCCAAGCCCTCTTTGGAATCGTGCAGGAATACGGGTCTGCATGGAAGGCAGCGCTGGTCTTAATGTGTCTGATTTCTGCCTGTCCAGATCACTGCTCTGCAAGTCTGTGCCTCTGTCCTGTGTGGGTTGCAGATACCATAAAACCCAGACGTATTTAGTAGCGTGCACAGATGTCAGACTCCATCATTCCTCTGTAGAACTGGATCAGCAGCTCCTTTTGGGCACTTTGAGCATCCTGAGTTGGCACAGGAAGAACATTGTTTGTGCTTTTTTGATGACGTTTTTGATGTTAGTGTCCATTTTAGGTCATGTGATACAGTAGAACCTAGAAATTTGAAGGTCTCCACTGTTGATAGTATGTTGTCTGGCTGAATCCCATTCCTGGCCATAACTCACTTTTTCTAGTGTTGTTATAAACTTCAGAAAGTCACTAAATGAATGCTTGTAACCCACCCTGTATAAATCAGGGTGGGGTTTTTTGTTTTTGTTTTTTTGCTTCTCATTGGCTGCCCGGTTCAAAAGCAAACCAGACTTTTGCCGAAATCAGCCAGGCGGCCTGGGAAGTGGGTTGGGGTCACCCTGAAGGGATTTTGCACCCCCCTTTCTTTTAAAAAAAGAAAAGAAATCAAACAGCACAAAGGAATATTGTTCTGGGGTAGTTCTCCCTCCCTCCCGCCCTCCTTCCCCGTCCGTTCCCATTTCGTTTGAGCCACGCATCCGTCTCGGCTGAATTTCAATTCGGACTTCACCACACCCACTGGTTTGGCACTGCAGCTCTTCTCTTGATTCCTGGGCTCTTTAGGATTCAAGCCATGTTTGCTGGTTGAATCAGCCTGTCAAGGCAGGTCAAGAAACACTCCTGGCTCCAGAGTCCGGTGGATCTGAGGCGGTATTATGCAGTCGCTCGGGGTTTTGCTGGGCTGCGCCAAAGAATGTCGTGGAGCCCTGTAAGATGCCTTTAATTGATACCTTAGAGGGGGTCAGAAAACGATCCTGCTTTGTGGACATCACATGGTTTATGACGGGGTGCCAGGTTTGGGACTCCAGATTTTCTTTCCCCCTCCCTTAAAGGGAGAAATTGTGGCCAGAGAAATGGGAACGGAGACGATTGGGGGGTAGCAAACTTGCTTTGAATGCCAGTGGCAACATGGAGGGTGTGTTCTTGTGGATAATGGTCCACGTCTTTCCAACAAGGAGACTCAGTGTGCAGGGTTGGGGTCTCCAGGCTGTTTTTGCTGCAGCACAACCCTGTGAGGTAGGACAGGGTGAGTGATAAGACTGGGGGTTCTGAGACGCCTGGTGACTGGCGCCAAGTCACCCAGCCAGCTTTTATGCCTAAGACAGAACTAGAACTCACCCTCTCCAGGTGATTGGCCCAGCGTCACCCTGCCAGTTTTCATGGCCCTAAGAATGAGAGGGATCTTTCCAAAGGACTGACTTGTATTTATGACGGTTACAGTGTCTAGGGGTCATGTAATCCCCTTTTGTGACCTTCTTACAATCCAAGTCAATGGGGAAGTCAGGTTCATTCAACAACAGTATGTCTCGCTAAACAACCACAGTGATTCCCTTAACAATGGTGGCAAGAAAAGTCCTACAATGGGCAGAATCCACTTAACAATGGTCTCGCTTAGCCACAGAAATTTTAAGCTCAATTGTGGTTCATAAATCGAGGACTACCTGTATCTAAGAGGCTGCCACAAGGAATGACCTATTTTTACAAAGCACCTGAAGGCAGGACAAATAGCAACAGATGGAAACTAATCAAGGAGAGAAGCACCATAGAACTAAGGAGGAATTTCCTGACAGTCAGAACAATAAACCAGTGGAATGCCTTGCCCTGAGAAATCTTGGGTGCTCCAATACTGGAGATTTTCAAGAACAGATTTGTCTGAAGCGGTAAAAGTTCTCCTGTTTGAGCATAGGGTTGGACTAGTTGACCTACAAGCTCCCAATTTAGTTATTCTGCTAGCCAGCCAGCCAGCCAGCTACCCTCCTTCCCTCCCTCCTTCCTTCCTCCCTTCCTGCTTCCCTCCCTCCATTCCTCCTTCCTTTCTTCCTCCTTTCCTCTTTCCCTTCCTTCCTCCCTCCTTCCCTCCGTCCCTTCCCTCCTTCCTCCTTCCTTCCTCCCTCCCTTCCCTTCCTCCTTCCTTCCCTTCCCCTCCCTCCCTCCCTTCCTCCTTCCTTCCTCCTTCCTTCCCTTCCTCCCTCCCTCCTTCCTCCCCCCTCCCTCGCTCCTCCTTCCTTCCTTCTCCATGTCTGGAGGCTTTAAGAAGCGATTGGATAACCATTTGTCTGAAATGATATAGGTTTCCTGCCTGAGCAAGGGGTTGGACTAGAAGACCTCCAAGGTCCCTGCCAATTCTGTATTCCATGTGTTGACTTGTTGATCTTCTCTTTAGGAACTCCTGAAGGGTTTGATGCCCAACTGGTTGAGCCTTCCCCCCGTCCTTTCAGCTGGGGTGGAAAGGCAGAGAATGAAAATTTCTGGGAGGAATTTCCAGTTTTTCAGTATTTGGGTGGGTTTGTTTTTTTCCCCTGGTGACCGAGTACTTTTAGAATTTGAATTGCAATTGTCACGTGTTTCCTGTCTCACAGGGTGGGAAATGTCATCGGTCACGTTGGGCTGGAGGCTTTGGCGTGGCCAGAAGAGGATTCAGGGGTCAGGGTGTCATTTCATAGCATCGCTCCAGGCTCTGGCAGAGAGAGAAGGAGAGAGAGAGATGGGGGGTCTCTGAGTTTGAAAGAATATAATTCTTTATTGGTCAAGTGTGACTGGAGTTTCTGACAGACAGGCCACAATCAATACGGATGGGATCTCACCATTCTTCTACCCTGATACTAAGCACAGGAGCCCCCCAGGGTTGTGTGCTAAGCCCCTTCCTTTATTCTTTGTACACACATGACTGCACCCCATTGTATAACACCAACACAATTATTAAATTTGCAGATGACACAACAGTGGTGGGGCTCATTAATAAGAACAATGAGTCTGCTTATAGAAAGGAAGGACAAGGGCTGACACTGTGGTGTAAAGAAAAAATACGAGTCAAAAAGAGGGCTGTGAAAATATCTACAGACCCTTCACATCCCAGACATAAACTGATTCAACTCCTTCCCTCAAAACGACGCTAAAGAGCCCTGCACACCACAACAACGAGACACAAGGAGAGTTTTTCCCCGAACGCCATCACTCTGCTAAACAAATAATTCCCTCAACACTGTCCAACTACTTACTAAGACTGTGTTACTATTATTCTTCTCATCCTTCCTATCTCTTCCCACTTGGGACTGTATGACTGTAACTTTGTCGCTTGTATCCTTACGATTTATATTGACTATTTCCTAGTATGATTTGATTGCTTATTTGTACCCTATGACTCATGTCGAATGATCTAAGTGCTAGAGNGTAATATTACACTACCAACCAGAGCATACAAAACATTTGCTAGACTCAAATACAGCTCATCAGTCTGGAACTCACATTAAGTATCTGATATTAGCACAGTTGAGAAAGTCCAGAAATATTTCACAAGAAGAGTTCTCTCCTCCTCTACTCGTTGCAGAATATCTTATGCCACCAGATTTGGAATTCTAGACCTAGAAAACCTGGAATTACGCCGCCTTCGGTCTGATCTAAGTATAGTATATAAAATCACACATTGCAATGTCCTACCTGTCAATGAATACTTCAGCTTCCACCATAACAACACAAGAGCAAACAATAGATACAAACTCCAGGTTAATCGAACCAAACTTGATTGCAGGAAATACGACTTCAGCAACAGAGGGGTCCATGTCTGGAATACTCTCTGATTCTGTGTTTTTTTTTCCCAAAACCCTGTCTTACTGTTTCTTGTATTTTCCTTATATGTACCCATTTCATGTATTCATAACTATGTATATACTTATACATATTATCTTGTAAGCGATTGACTACATAAATAAATAAAATAAAACCCTTAGTGATAGACATAGGTTACTAATAACCAATCAAACCATACTAGGGAACAAATAAAACTATAAATTGTAAAGATACAAGCAACACGGTTATAGTCATCAATGGGAAGAGATAGGTACTAGGAAGGATGAGAGGAAATAAGCTTAGTAAATAAGCTGACAGTGTTGAGGAAATGATTTGTTTAGCAGAGTGTTGGCTATTCGGGGAAAATCTGTCCTCATGTCTCGTTGTTCTGGTGTTCAGAGCTCTATAGCGTCATTTTGAGGGAAGGAGTTGAAACAGTTTTATGTCTGGGATGTGAGGGGTCTGTAAATATTTTCACAGCCCTCCTAAAGTCTTGCACATTATGCAGGTCCTCCATGGAAGGCAGGTTGGTAGCCATTGTTTTTTCTGCAGTCCGAACTATCTGTTGAAGTCTGTGTCTGTCTCGCAGATTGAAAGCTCTCCTGTGTGGCAGATTTTAAGGTCAGGACCTTTTTTGAATTCCAGGCACGCTGTTTCTCTCCATTTTGGTTGGCTCAGCGTGGAGCTGTGCATTGTAGGAGGATGGGAATTTTCAATAAAAAGGATTTTTCTGCCACTCAGGGGTTGAACTGTGGGATCCTTGGGGCTCTCTGAGCTTGGGGGAGAGGGGTTCGCTGGCAGACGTTTCATGACCCAACTAGGGAACATCATCCGTTCTGGGAGTGAGTGGGGCTTGTGGAGAGGAGGAGGAGGAGGAAAATTGTGGAGCCCTTTGTGCTCTCTGAGTTGGGTGGTTTTCTTGCAGACATTTTGTGACCCAACGAGGGAACAATATTACAATATTCACAGACAAGTCACGCCCCAGCTAGTCATGTGATCATCAAGCCATGCCCAGTCAGCAAGCCATGCCCACCAACTCACATGACCACCAAGCCACACCCACAAATTAGGTCATGCCCACAGAACCGGTTGTTAAGAAATTTGAATCCCACCCTGGTTATGTTGGCTTAAGCCCATGTCAACACTGAGCACCAACGGATTGCAAAGAGGATGTATAAACGGACAAAAAACCTTGACAATTCCTTCGAAAATGCGATGTACTCACGCCTCCGATTTTGCTTCCTCTCTATCCGTCCAGCATCCGTTTATGGACAATTTCAATCCGCTCAAAAGTTTAAGGCCTGCCCCCAAACTTTTGTGCGGAAAATGTATCCAGTTCGTCCATTCTGACATTCCGTTTACGCATCCGTTACGCATCCGCTATTTACTCCGCTTGGCATCCGCTGCGCCATCCCGCGCAACTCGGCCATCTGCTCGGAGGCAGGAAGGAAGTTGGGAACGGATGCAGAACGGATGCCTAGTGGATGCAGCATGGAAACGCAAAGCGTTTAAAACGCGAAAAAAACGATTTGCAGAGGGGACCTACTCTCGGAATTAAAGGATGGTCTACAGGATGCTAGAGGATGCCTAGCGGAAAACCATATGCCTACTAACAAAGGGGGAGCAACTTGTCTGCATCTCACTTTCAGAACAGCAGCCTCAAGCGGTGCAGACCTCTGAGCCTTCATCTGCCTCTTGCTCTTCCATACAGCATTCCAGTCAGTCCCCGGTGATTGCTAACAAAAAGTCCTTTCGGCAGCCACCAATCCTTCTGCCACAATCAGTGCGAAGCCATCTGCAGGCTTCTGTGAATCTCACTGTGAGAGAAAAGGAGGCCACCCAAAAAGAGGTCTGGATTCCGAAGATGGTTCGCCAGGAAGAGCCAGAGACGGACTGTCACAACAAGCTGATGTGCTGAGCTCAAGGAAGCGCAAGACACTCGGGCAGTTCCAGAAACTTTCATGAGGATGCCACCAGCCATGTTTGACGAACTTCGTGCAGCGACTGACACCCAGTTTGACCAGAGCAAACAACCAGCTTCCGGCCCCAGCCTGGAAACCTTGGGGCTCAGGTGGCATGACTCGCGCCACCTGGCCTCAGGGACCACCTACAGGAGCATGCAGTACAGCTGGACGGGTGCCACACAACACCATCACATTGTGTTCAGAGAAGTGTTGCAGCAGGCATCATCGCGAAGGAATTACCTGGACGAGCTCCTCGCAGTGCCCTCCCACTGAAGAAGGCTGGAAAAAATTGCAGAGGCAGTGGGTATCAGAGTTGAACTTCCGCCCACACCGTGACGCATAGGTGGAAGCACGTGGCCTGCAAAGCGCCAAGCCAAGTCGGGGTCGCACTTATATTTCAACTACAAGGGCTTCTTCAGCATCATCCTCTTCGCCTCATGGTCGATGCTGACTACAAGTTCATGTTCCATCGACTGGCTTCAGGCAACGGGTCAGCTTCCAGCATGGCCAGGCTAATACAATGCCAGTCACCTCAAGAGGCAGGCTGGAAGGCAACCTCATCGTGGGTTTTCCCAGATGCCCAGACCCCCTGCCAATGCACACACAAGATGTTGCCCTACTTCATCTGGGGATGACGCCTTTCTCCTCTCAACAACCTACCTCATGAAGCCCTACACCTCCAAATACCTCACCCTAGAAGAGGACTCAACTACAAGGCTGTCCATGGCAAGGCGAGGTGGTGGAGAACACCTTTGCAGCACTGGCCACAGGTCCAGGTACTTACTCACCACCAATCAGCATTGTCCAGAGACCGTGAAGGAGTCGTGGAAGCTTTGCTGCAATCCTGCACAATCTCAGTGCGCACCCGCTACCCAGTGTGCACGAACCAGTCTCGATGGACTCCAGCAAGGCAATGGGGACATGGAAAGCCTGAGTGAATGGAGGCAAGGGCGAAACCTGACGACAATTGCGGAGGATGTGCAAGCCCCAACAGAGCCTCACATCGAAGCGAAGAAGCAAGGGCAACCTCCTGAACACTGGTGCAACCCCCAGCTGGAGCAGTGAAGTGGGCAAGACAGGATGTAGAAGATGCTTAATAGACTGCTTCCTTCACCTGTCTCAATCCACACTGATGAAGATTGGGCCAATATTATGTGGGTGGGCTACAATGAACAGGGCGGTTTAATAAAGATGTTGTGTTTTATGTTGCGCGTGGAAAATTATGTACTTATTATATAGAAATAAAGGGCCATAGGTGTGGCACCTGGGAGGGTGGACCATACAGTCCCACTTATGCTTGCACTGGAGGTTTATCTATTCCCAACTGCTATCCTAACCATCCACAGCTATTACCCATGCCAGAGGTATCCTAACCCATCCCACACTATCTTACCCATCCCACAAACGCATGCAAAGGCTTAAACATTTCTAAAGTTCCACAAGACGTTTATTAAAAAAAGAAATGAAGCAAGTGTGTGAATCAAAAAAATAGACTTAATAACAGCTATAAGGACAAAATGAGTCTTGCACTCAGGGTGGAAGGGTCAGGTGCTGTGGGGTGGCTGGTGACTGGAGTGCTTGTCATCACGCTCCTCCAGAAGCAGAAGCGGCCAGCCCGAAGAGCCGCCCGTGCTGCAGAAGCCCCAGCAGAACCAGAGTGAGCGGCAGGGGGCGGGATGGTAGCCCCTGTCCTCTTGCCAGGGCTGGCAGCAAGATAGGTAGCTTGCTGGTCTTTCCGCATGGTGTGGGGGTTGCTGGGCTGGCAGGTGGAGGCTGGCACGGAACCAAGGCTGGTTCAGCAAGGCTGGCAGGCAGCATGGTACTCCAAGGCTTGCGCAGGAAGGCTGGCAGGCCAGGAAGCAGGAACGCAAGGGAGCAGGCAGACACCAAGGCTGGCAGGAAAGCTGGCTTAGCAGCAGGCAGGCAAGGCACAAGGCTGCAGGCAGACAGGCCACGCAAGGGCTGGCAGGAAGGCAGGCGCAAGCTGGCAGGCACCGGCTGGCAGCAAGGCTTGCAGCAGGCTGGCAGCAAGGCTTGCAGGACAGACATGGGGTTTAGGCAGGGCAGGCAAGCAGCCAATCCGTCCGCGCAGGTCCTTTCCGTCTGAATGGCGACCTCTTTCCGAGCTGCTTCCATTATATCCGGCGGGGTGATGCAGTGCATCCCCCTTGCATGCGCATAATTAATGCTCGGCATCCGCTAGGCTTCCGCTGTGGCATCCTCTGTGCCAATTCCTCTGTTGATCCGCTTCATCTCGTTTCGGCGTCCGTTCTGCATCCGCCTGTTCTCGTTCCGCGTCCGCTTTGGGCTTGAGGCCCCCCGGAAGCCCTGCGATGCACCGATCCCTTCCATCCGCATGGGCTCCGTTCGCATCCGCTTTGGCATCCGCCCTGCGTCCTCCCTGCCGTCCGTTTATCCGCTCCGGTTATGCAAATTTTTGCCCCTTTTAAGAGCGGATAACAACGGATGGAACATTTTCCTCGTCCGCTGTGTCCTTTTTGCATCCGTTGGCCAGTGTGACATGGGCTTTAGAATAAACTTGGTTTGTTGCATTTCCACAGCATGGGAAGCCTGTTTTATGTTTTGGAAAAGGATTTTCATGTTTCCTGTGTAGTAAAAAGTGCTTCCCTCCCTCCCTCCCTTTCTTCCTTCCTTCTGTTTTTTGCTTTCCATCTTCCTTCCTCCATTCCTCCCTCCCTCCCTTCCTCCCTTGTCATGCGCCTCGCATATAGTCCTCTGGGCAAGTGGATTGCCTAGTGGCAGCTACCATTTTGACATTTTTGATTGTCCTATGGATATCTCTGGAGTGGATTTAACTCCCAGAATTCCCCAGCCAGCATGCTTTTTAAGATGCCAGATTATCATCTAATATGATAGGAATTCTGTTATTATTGTGAGACAGGTCAGCATACGTTGTGTAAGCTACCTCAAGTGGCCGTGAGTGAATAGGCCGCAATATGAAATGAATAAACAAATATCACCAAACTGATATTATAGCAGAACCTGTTTAATTTCTACTCCCAGAATTCCCCAACCAGAATGCTTTGAGACGGATGGAAGAGTTGAAATCTACTCCGCCCAAAATATGTGCCGAGATTGAGAAAGGCAGATGCACACATTCCGCCTCTAAACCAGAGACTCTTGGTCGAAATAAATCTTCCTTTGTCATTTTTGCAGGCCCAGAGTTTAAAGTGAAAATCCTGTTTTACTTATAGCTCCAATGACAAACCTTTCCTGCTTGGTGAAGGAGAAGCGGAGCCTGTCTGTATTATATTTACTCGACAGAGTTCCTTAGGAAATGATGAAAAAAGTCATAAATTATTTCTAAAACACAGACTTTAGGATTCTACTGCCATCTAGAAAACTCTAGAGAAAACTCTAGAAAACTCTGGAGTAAATTAAAGGAACAAAGATCCTTTTAAAATGTGCAGCTAGTTTCCCTCCCTCCAAGGGTGGGATTCAAAATTTTTAACAACCGGTTCTGTGGGCGTGGCTTAGGTGGTGGGCGTGGCTTAATGGTCGTGTTATTGTCTGGGCGTGGTCAACTCAACATCACTCACATGGAGGCATGCATCTCCTCGCCTGGCCTCTCATGAATGTGGGGATGCTGCAACAGTCGTAAGTGTGAAAAAAGGTCATAAGTCACTTTTTTCAGTGCCCTTGTAACTTTGAATGTTCACTCCACACAAGCAAAATACCAGCAAAGGAGGGGAAAAAAACTCCAGAGACGTTCCAGAGACAGGAAGTCTAGTCTTGCCAAGAATGTAATAAGGGTTAACGGAGAGGCAGTTTCTGTAAGCAACACCAGAATGTTTCCTTCCTGCCTTCCTTACAGGATCAGGCCAGTAATTTCTTCTAACAACCGGTTCTGCGAACTGCCTATAATGTTAACAGCTGGTTCTAGCGAATAGGTGCGAACTGGTAGAATCCCACCCCTGCCTCCCTTCCTTCTCCTCTTTTCCTTTTCTCATCTTCCTCCCTCCCTGCCTTTTACTTCCTTCTTTTTCCTCTTTTCCCTTTCTCATCTTCCTTCCTCCCTCTCTCCCCCTTTCCCTTTCTCATCTACCTTCTTTCCTTCCTTCTCCTCTTTTCCTTTTCTCATCTTCTTTTCTTCTATCCTTCTCTTTTCCCTTTTTCATTTTCCTTCCTTCCTCCCTCCCTCCTTCCTTCCCTTCCTTCTTTTTCCTCTTTTACCTTTCTCATCTTCCTCCGTTCCTCCTTTCTTTACCTTTCTCATCTTCCTTCCTTCCTTCTCCTCTTTCCCCTTTTTCATCTTTCTCCCTCCCTCCTTCCCTTTTACTTCCTTCTTTTTCCTTTTTCCTTTCTCATCTTCCTTCCTCCCTCCCTCCCTCCCTTCCTTCCTCTATTGTCCCTCTGAAATGTCCTTCTGCCATTTTGTATAGTATTTTGTATATACTTGAATCAATTCCCCTATGTAAGACCCTTGCAAAAAATCCAGAAGGTTAAATATACTTCCTCCTCCTCCTCCTCCCCCTCCTCCTCCTCCAACCCTAACTCCCTTCTAGCACTGAGGATGTTACTTAATTGGGTCATGAAATGTCTGCAAGAAAACCATCGAGGTCAGAGATCACCAAGGACCCCACAGTCTTCCTCCTCCTCCTCCTCTTCCCCCTCTCTGCAAACCCCATTCCCCTCTAGCCCTGATGATATTACCTAGTTCAGTCAAGAAACGTCTTCAGGAAAACCATCAAGCTCAGAGAGTACCAAGGACCCCACAGTCCTCCTCTTCCTCCTCCCCTCCACAAACCACCCTCCCTTCTAGCGCTGATGATGTTACCTAGTTGGGTGCTCAAAATGTCTGCGATAAAACCACCAAGCTCAGAGGGCACCAAGCACCCCAGAGTCCGCCCCTTCCTCCTCCTCTCCACCAACCCCACTCCCACTTAGCCTTGATGACGTTACCTAGCTGGGTAATGAAGCCCTCTTGCAAGAAAGCAACCAAGCTCAGAGAGCACCAAAGACCCCGCAGGACATAAATCTTCCCCAAAAGAAGGTATTGGATGGATGTCGTGGGAACCCCAACCTCCTCGACAACTCTGTACAGCTCCTCAGGAACCTGTAAAATACTGCCAAGGGAAGTGATGCTTTCTGCCCCCTCCCCCTCCCCAAACTCCATGCCTGGGAGATTAGAAAGTAGAATAAAAGGTGACCTTCTCTTAAATTGATGTTTATGGTCTTGGCTATAAACCATCTCTCGGCTGACAGTGACTTTCTCGGTGAAGGACTCCAGGAAGGGATTTATAATGGCTGGGAGGAGGGGAGGGGGGACATGAATGAAGTGCCTGCAGAAATAAATGAACAAGTTAAGGAAGGGACAGGGGTCACCCAGGTCTCAACAAAGGCAAACCCCATCATTTACCTCCAGTCTCTGGCAGCCAGAGCTTTTGGGAAGAGCATTTAAACAGAAGCTGGACAATGTCTAGCCAAATGTATATACTCTTTCTCTTTCTTTTTCTCTTTCTCTTTCTCTCGCTCTCTTTCTGTGGCTTTTGCAACCTTGCCTCCTGTTCCCTTTATTTATGTCATCATGTGTGGAAAAGAACATAGGCCAAGAGATGCTGTCAAGGGGGACCACTTAAGTTACAGAATAAAAGAGTCAAAGGGACCTTGGAGGTCATCTAGTCCAACCCCCTATTCAGGGAAGGAGAACCTATATGATTTCAGGCAAACGGCTGTCCAATCTCTGCAATATGCCAATCTCAGAAGAAAAAGCATTACAGTATTTAGGAAAAGCTGATTTACCTAAAGTTCCAGAAGAAGTGAAAATCATGTTAAATAAGAAAATAAAAATGTCAGAACTAGGAGATGGGGAGTTCTAGTCCTGCCTTAGGCATGAAAGCCGGTTGGGTGACTTTGGGCTAATCACTGGGAGACATGAGTTCTAGTCCCATCTTAGGCATGAAAACCAGGTGAGTGTCTTTGGGCCAGTCTCTCTCTCTCTCTCTCTTTCTCTCCTCCTCCCCTCTTCCTCTCCCTCCCTCCCTCCCTCCCCCTCCTCCTCTCTCTCCTTCTCCCTCTCCCTCTCATAAATCAAATAAATGCAAATAAATACAAATGCAATTACAATGAACTTCCCCACCTATTTTATGCTTTGAAATGGTAATCTTTTCTCCTTCTCTCCTTCCTAGTATTCATCATGGGATTTGGCCTGCTGGTGTATCCGTTTGGATTTGGCTCTTCGGCCGTCAGGACACACTGCGAGGATTCAAGCATTTATTACGCTGGGAGTTGCCAACTGGGCTGGGGTTACATGTTGGCAATTGTTGGGGTGATGCTGTCCGTCTTTTTGCCCTTTTTTGCGAAATATGCACCGAAAGACCATCCTTACCCTACCCCGATTCCTACTATTTTGTAATATTTCACAGTCAGATGTGTTGGGTGGGAAATTTGCAAGCCGCCAAGTATCCGGGTGCTTCCTTGCAGCTTTGAGGCAAAAAAGAAGGAGAAGAAGAAATAAAAAGTATTTTTAAGTCACTCCGAGTAAACCCCAAAAATACAGCTCTCTGCTTCTGCAATAAGAAGTTTTGGATCGGTGGCCTCAAACTTTTTCCGCTGTTGAATTCCGAATGCTTCCAAAACAACGAAATCCAGTTTTATCCTCAATATCTACCTCCCTGTTTCTTTGGCAACTCAAATAATCATTTTTTTTAAAGGCTTCAGCTCTGGTTTTTATATCTTATTGTTTGAATATTTGAACTTTTTTGTTGTTTTTGTTTTATTGAACCAGCTTGTTTTAAACCCAGGAATTTTTTGGGGGGGGTGCAAATTATGTGGTCGAGATAAATAACAGCATCCTTGTGCTGGATCAACTTATTTGCAAGGATTAAGCCAAGGAACTATTTTTTTTTTAATTGATATGATGGCCTCATCCAGGCAACAGAATAAGACAAAGGCTGGATTCCTGCGGACTATAAAACTACACTTGACACTGCACAGTTTTACCTTGTCGGTTGTGTGAATCCAATATCCAATGTGGGATACATATTTAAGGGCCTACTCAGTGGCAAAATAAGGATTATCTATTTCTCTTTGTCTCTCTTTTTCTTTCTCCTTTTCTCTTTTGTCTCTTCTTTCTCCTTTTCTCTCTCTCTCTCTCTCTCTCTCTCTCTCTCTCTCTCTCTCTCTCTCTCTCTCTCTCTCTCTCTCTCTGTCTCTCTCTTTCTCTGCCTCTGCCTTCCTAAAGGTGCTTTTTCAAGAGGAAACTGGACTTTCTGGTTTTTCTTCAAAGACATCTTGCTTCTCATCCAAGAAGCTTCCTCAGCTCTGACCTGGATGGTGAGGATTGGCTGAATGAAATCCTTCCATTCACCATCATTCGATCAGAGCTGAAGAAGCTTCTTGGATGAGAAGCGAAATGCCTTCAAAGAAAACCAGAAAGTCCAGTTGCCTCTTGTAAAAGCATCTTTGGGATAACCATGACCTGGATGACAGAGAATCTAGACATTTTGTTCTCTCTCTCTTTCCCTCTCTCTTTCCCTCTCTCTCTCTCTCTCTCTCACACACACACACACACATACATACATTCCACATTTTTCTTTGTTAAATCAGTGGGTGCCAGTACTGAAAAGGACATTCTTTTCCAATGGTCCAAAGTAATTTGTTAAATTTTAATGTTAAAGTTTTTACAGATGGACTCAATGGTCTACTGAGAAACAGGTGGCTATTGTTTTGGAGTTTTAAGAGAAGCTAGGGTTGCAATAGTGTTTTTCAAACTTGGAAATTTTCAAGATGGGTGGACTATTCCCAGAATTCCACTCATCTTAAAGCAGGCTATCTGGGGAATTCTGGGAGTTGAAGTTCAGCTATCTTCAAGCATACAGGCTGGGGATTTCTGGGAATGGAAGTCCCCTCATATTTAAGTTGCAAAGATTGAGCAAAAAACACTACTTTAAAGAAATATTTCCTCAGTCTGAATGTGGGTCTGGATTTCACACTTTTTATGGTATTTATATGCCTCTTCTTTTTAAAAATCTCAAAGGAATTTAGAGTAGTGATAACCACAGAATAAAAACAATCCATGCCAAGGCAAATACAATGCACAGTTAAAGATAACTGTGAAGGATAAAATGAAAAAGGGTTTAAGAGTTGTGTCGAGAGCCAGACACGGAAAAAGAGATTTATTTCACAAATCAGGCTACTCTAGGTAAGGTCCTGGGGAAGCTGAAGATGGCTTTTTTGAGAACTACAATCTTGAATTGTTACGAGTTTTAAACGCAAAAGGCAAGATTTTGAATTGGATTTAGCATCAGAAGGGCAATTAATCTTTTAGCAGATCTTTTAGCTGGAAATAATAGGGGCTCTGAGTAACATTCATGTAGCAGCCTATCTACAGAATAACACGAGTTAGAAGGGACCTTGCAGGTCATCTAGCCTAACCCCCTGCTCAAGCAGGAGGCCCTTTGCCACTTCTGACAAGTGGCTGTCCAGTCTATCTATGCAACCTTGCTTGAGGTGGAAGGGACCTTGGAGGTCTTCTAGTCCAACTCTCGGCTCAAGCTGGAGATCCTATACCACGTCAGACAAATAGCTGTCCAATCTCTTTTTAAAAACCTCCAGTGATGGAGCATCCACAACTTCTGGTGGCAAGCTGTTCCATTGGTTAATTGTTCTCACTGTCCTGAAATTCCTCCTTAGTTCTAGGTTGCTTCTCTCCTTGATTAATTTCCATCCTTTGCTTCTTGTCCAGCCTTCAGATGCTTTGGAGAGTAGCTTGACTCCCTCTTCTTTGGGGCAGCCCCTGAGATATTGGAACACAGCTATCATGTCTCCCCTAGTCCTTCTTTTCATCAAACTAGACATACCCACCTCCTGCAACCGTTGTTCATATCTTTTAGCCTCCAGCCCCCTCATCATCTTTGTTGCTCTTCTCTGCACTCTTTCTAGAGTCTTATCAAAACCAGAAGTAAACATTAATTTTCTGCAAAAATGACATAAATTCTGGCCACATGACTGAAGATGATGTACATGGTCATTCCATTTAATTGTTTGTAACAGGTTTTCCCCAACCTAAGGCCACCTAGGTGAATTGAAACAATTCCCAGAATTTTCTAATCGGCATGTTAGTCGGACAGTTAGCTGAGAATTCTGGGGATCGTAGTCCAAACACATTTGGAGGGACTCATACTGAAGAAAACACTATTGGAATAAAAGATTGCTGTGTCTGAAATCATTAAGTGGTCAGAACGACTGTAATACTAGGTCGTATTTCAGTGAAAACAGTGCTATGTAATCCAAGGCATTTGAAGAGGGCATCAAGTGAAAGGAAGTCAGAATATATGTAATTTTATTTCACCTTAAAGAAGAAAATTAATTTTGCTAAATAACTGGAATCGGAGCCTGTAAAAACAAAACAATGCAATCTTTTACAGCTTTCTTTAAGCAATAATTATTCACTTTTATTTATTTATAATAAAAAGAATTGCTCTTAGCCTTCTGCATATTGGAAGAGGACACCAGTCTGTTGTTAAGACTATTTATCTTAGGATATGCAATTTTCAGGACTAAAGCCGTGAAAAATACATGCAGAAATTACCAGAAGCCCTTTGGAGATCAACAAGCATGTCAATCTAAAAAGCAGAGACTAGGGCAAGCACTTTGTTAGATAACAGATAATCAGAGTTGGAAGGGACCTTATAGGTCATCTAGTCCAACCCCCTGCCCAAGCAGGAGACCCTATACCATTTCTGATAAATGGTAGAATTGTACCGATGCAATTGGTCACAACGCCAGCACAATCGGTGTCACAACACAGCATATCTCTTCAGCCTTTGCTGCATCTTGTGAATCAGGTAAAAATAGAATTGCAGTGTGTGTGTGTCTGTGTGTAGAGGGGAAGTGGGGTAAGACTTGGTCTTTATCACTGCAAAATGCACCAGTCTTGGTGATCGAATTAATTCAATTTATGGCAGAAAACATGCATCCCTTAAATAGGTTAGCTTCACAGAGTGTGCTAAATTGCACGAATATACACAACTTGTAGGGAGGAACTAAAGTTAAGCTTGATGGAGTTATTTAGGAACTGTTCCTAGGCAGGGGTTGGCTTCAAAAAATTTAACCAGTTTTCTGCCTTAGTGCTGGGTGGGTGTGGCAATGGTGGGCGTGGCCTAGTCAGCCTGCACCACAGTGTGGGGGGGGGTTGCTCCGGAGGCTTTCTTTGAGCCTCCGGGAGGGCAAAAATGGTCTCCCCCAGGCTCTGGAGGCTGGAAATGGGCCCGTTTTTGGCCTTTCTGAACTTCCGCCAGGCCCGTTTTTGCCCTTGGAAGGGCGGGGGTGGGGTGGGCGTGGCCAGCCAGTCGTTGCAACTAACAGCTCAGTGAACCAGATAGAAAATTAACATCCGATTCGCCAGAACCTGTGCAAACCGGTAGCAGCCCTAGGCAAAAAGGACTTATTTTTTCTTTTTAAGTCCATAGAAACGAGATAAACATTCAGAAGTGGATTTAAATAAACACCTCCCTGATTCACCAGAGTGCAGGTAGTCCTCGACTTATGACCTCAATTGAGCCCAATGTTTTTGTTACTAAAAGCGGGACAGTTATTACATGCATTTTGCCCCATTTTATGACCTTTTTAGCCCCAATTCTTACTCATCACTGCAATTGAGAAGCAAGTAACATAGTCGTCCCAGTGAATCTGGCTTAATCATTGACGTGGCTTGTCCAAAGGGTGAAAAAGGGGGTCATGTGACCTTAGGACACTGCGACCATTATAAATACGAGTCTGTTGCCGAGCCTCTGGATTTTGATCATGTGACTGTGGAGATTCAGCAACAGTCGTAAGTGACAAACGGTCGCCAGTCAACTTTTTCCCAACCCCATTGTCACGAAACAAATCGTTGTAAAGTTGAGGTCTACCTGTACGTAAGCACTTTTTGGTTTTTAAACTCGATGCCCGGTGGTCTAAATTTGATATAAAAGACAGATATTGATGAGAATGATAAATGACGAGCATTTTTGGAAACTGCTCTTTTAGAAGGCGAGGAATATTGAAAAAGTGAAATGTGAATGACGAGGAGGAGGAACTGAGGAAGATCGGAAAAGGTGAAATAAAGGAATTAATTGCAGAATGCTTTCTTTCTTAACCAACCTGTGCCTTTTTAACGCTGAACACATATTACATCAGTCATGAATACTTAGTCAAAAGCTTCATCAGCCAGTGAAAATGTACAGTGTAGTAAAAATGTCTTTGTATTTCTCGATACTTGTATGTTTCTAAATATATATATATATATATATATAACAGTTTCTGTAATGTTTACAGTTGTTCACTTTAGTGTTTCACTGAAAAAGTGATTTGTTGGTATGCATGAGATATGTCCTTTTTCTTTTCTTTTTTCTTCCGGAAATTGGAAAAAAAATCAAGTTTGGTGAGTGGATTTTGGTGCCGTATAATGAAGTTTTCTTTGGAACACTCTGAAACTTTTGGGAATTCCCATATTCTGTGGCAACGACCCCCCTTTCGTATTTATAACAGTTTCTAGAACTCAGATGTAATCCTGATGTCAAAAGTGCTTCCCTCTCGCACTTCTGGAAATTTATACCAGAAAATGTAGACTGATGCTTCCATTTTGTATTTTTTTAAGTTATTTTAAATTCCCCCTTTTTTTAAGCAAAGAAAAAGAAGCAGGTACAGTTTGTTAAAACCTGCCAAAACATCAGGAATGGTCACTTCGAATGGTCACCTGATTCTCCAGGTCTTTCCTGCATGGATGGATTAAAAACTGAATAAACATTTTCTTCCCCTGTAAAAAGATGCATGAAATCAGTTTTCTACTTGTGGGGCTTATTTTGTTTTCAAACAGTGTGTATTTGAGGCGTAAAAATCCTTTTTTCTAAAAAGAATGGAGGAAAGTAATCTTCGCATCCAGCCCTTTTTCTTGCGACAGGCACCAAAACAGCCTCAAAGTTTAGGGAAAAAAAATAAAAATAAGGTCAAGTCAGGAAGTCCAGCTGTTTCATGCTTCCTGTTTCCAGGTGTTCAAAGCCATGCGCAGAGTTGCGCCTGCACATACCTCAACAGATTCCCCTTTCCTAATTCCCAAGTGGTGTGGATACAACAGGTAGTACTTGACTTACGACCGCAGCTGAACCCAAAATTTAAGTGAGACCTTCGTTAAGTGAGCTGTCCCATTTTATGACCTTTCTTGACACAGTTGTTAAGTGAATATAGCAGTTGTTAAGTTAGAGATTGGACAATCATTTGCCTGGAATGGTGTATGGTCTCCTGCTTGAGCTGGACTAGAAGACCTCCAAGGTCCCTTCCAGCTCCTGTTCTATTTTCTATTCTATTCTATATTCTGTCCTATCCTATCCTATTCAAAATATATTCCATTTAATTCTATTTCTTCATTTGACTATTATTCTATACTATTCAATTTTCTGTTCTATTCTCTATTCTGTCCTATCTATTCAATTTAATAGTTTTCTATGCTATTATCTTTTTTCTATCCTATCATATCTTAAATCTATTCCATTTAATTCCTATTCTATTCTATTCTACTCTACTCTACTCTACTCTACTCTACTCTACTCTACTCTGTTCTTTTCCTGTCCTGTCCTGTCCTGTCCTGTCCTGTCCAAAATCTATTCCATTCTATTCCCCATTGACTTTGCTTGTCAGAATATCGCAAAAGGGGACCCCACAACCATCATAAGTATGAATCCATTGTCAAGTGTCCAAATTTTGATCATGTGGCCATGGAGGATACTTTGGTTGAAAGTATGAAAAACGGTTGTAGGTCACTTTTTTCAGTGCTGTTACAACTTTGGTCACTAAACGAACTGTTGTAAGTCAAGGACTACCTACATTGGGGTTGTGATCAACACAAATGCTTCCCTGAGATCTAAGACCATCTGATCCTGATGAAACTCAGATGCTTGGTTGAAGGGAATGTAGGTCATCCTTAAGAGATCAAGTTTGTGGTGAAAGTTGCACATAAACCAGATCATATAAATTGCTCATACTGAGGAATTTTAAGAAATCTGCCATTTCAAATGTGCATGTCATTTTTTTCTCTTTTTTTTCTTAAAAAAAGAGCAAAAATTACTGGTTCAGGTTCAAGTAGTCTAAATATATAAATATATTTAAATATAAATAGATGTAAATTATTTTACGTGTAACAAAAAGCTGTATTTTCCATGATTGTGGTTTCTGTATTTATGTCACAGTGCCTCCTGTTTTTAAAATATTAACCACTCCGCTGTGTTTGTTGAACAGCTATTTCCAATAGCTTAAAATCGTGAATTTTCTGATATGCCAATCAAGGCAGTATGATAATAAAGCAACTAATTGTCAGCACAACTTGCTGTCGTTTTTCTATTATCCCAGCAAAATCTTCTATTCAGTTTCTACAAGATGAAAGAGAATTGGCTAATAATATTGAATTATTATTGATTTGAGCAGTGCTTAATTCATTCTAGAGAACAGCAGGGGTCTTTTTGTTATGATCGCTTTTAAATAAGCAACCACACAGAATCTAAACAAGGCAGCCCCTTTATATTATTAAAATTGAAGCAATAGGAAGGAGCAAGCTAGCAATTTTATTTTACAAAAGACTACTCAAAAGGAGGAAAGTATGAAATGCTGCTGTGATAACCTATATTTTATTCCAGTGATGCTGTAACTCTCTTAACAACCCTGCTTTAGTGCTGTCTTTGGGGAATGTCACTTTTGCACTGGGGGAAAAAAATGTGGTTTTCTAGATGATTGCTAGTTGTTTCCAGTAGTAAAAATTGCAGTATGTGGTATGTGATTTTATAACTTCATTTTGCCTGTTAATTACAGTGACCATATGTCCTTGATTATAAAGTCCTTTATTTCAGAAAGCTTTTTCTTTAGATTTATTTATTCCCCAAAACTTCACTTTTGTCCTTTATTTGGGTTGTTTAACTTTTGCCATATAATTAGTACAGGTAGTCCTTGACTTAATGACCAAAATTAAGGTCAGAATCTATGTTGCTAAGTGAGAAGTTTGTGAACTGAGTTTTGCCCCATTTTACGACCTTTCTTGCCAAAGTTTTTAAGGGAGTCATTGCAATTGTTCAGTTACTAAGATGGTTGTTAAGTGAATCTGGTTTCCCCATTGACTTTCCGAAGGTCACAAAATGGGATCGCGTTGCATATTGTTCGAAATCGTAATTGTGTTCATTTCCAGTGTTGAGGGGTGAGTGTGAGCCCCAAAACTGAATGAACTTTTCAACATCTGCAGAGGTGGATTCCTAAGCAGCCCAGGGATACTTAAATACAGTTCATTTTGTTTAATGACAGTTATCCCCATTTATATGTATTTACTCCCTTTGTTATTGTTTATGTTGATACTTATCTTGTACGTTTGACAATAAATAAATAAAATAAAATCAAGTTCTTCACACTTATGACTGTTGCAGCATCCCCATGGACACATGGATCAATATTTGGATGCTTGGCAACTGGTTCTTATTTATGACAGTTGCAGTGTCCTGGGGTCACGTGATCAGCTTTTGCAAAGAAGCAAAATCAATGAGGAATCCAGATTCATTTAGCCATGTTACTCACTTAACAACCTCAGTGATTCACTTAACTGTAGCAAGAAAGGCTGTAAAATTGGGCAAAACTCACTTAAGAAATAGAATAGAATAATAGAGTTGGAAGGGACCTTGGAGGTCTTCTAGTCCAACCCCCTGCCTAGGCAGGAAACCCTACACCACTTCAGACAAAGGGTTATCCAACATCTTTTTAAAAACCTCCAATGTTGGAACATTCAAAACTTCTGGAGGCAAGTAGTTCTATTGGTTAATTGTTCTAACTCAGGAAATTTCTCCTTAGTTCTAAGTTGCTTCTCTCTTGATTAGTTTCACTTTGTCTCACTTTGCAACAGAAATGTAGGGCTCAATTGTCATCGTAGAACTCACATAATGACATCTTTCTGTTGGGTTAAAGCAAAATCTGGACAGAACATCAAAAGGAAAATAACTAGGTATGAAATATAAGCACTCTGTTCTGCACGCTTGGTTTGGAGGCATGAGGTAATAATTGGTCTTTGTCCAGTTTTTGAACATATTTCTGCAGATGGCCGACTCTTCCCTAGGCTCTTGTAAGGAGATGTCTACCAATTGAGTATGCTAATTGAAATTTATTGGTAGGAAAAAAAGCAAGCCACCTTTTTAAAATATTAAAAACAAACTGCAGTTAGTTTATTATTATTTTTTTTTGACAGAGGTTGCAATTGACATTGCTGACAATGCTTTCACGTGAGCAATGACAAATAAATAGGATTTCTAGCACAACTTCCCTTTTGTGTTATAACATCCAGTGGAAGACACACACACACATTGAAAATGTGACCTGTTTCTTCAAAAATTCTGAGCTGCACCAAAGATGTTTACATTTCATTGCTTGTTTTCAGAAATTGGCACATCTCCACATCAGCGGCCTTAACAAAACCCTGGAAAGTTTGCTGTTCAGCAGTTGTCGCCGGCCTCACGGATACACACTTGAACACTTTGTGGTTTAGATCGTATTTCCCCATGCATCTGTGGACGTGGCCTCTGATTAATCTTGGCAGCTCGCGATCCTTTTTTTCAGAGAAGGATAAAAGATTATTTCCATAGTTTTCCCCCAGGGGTGGGATTCTACTGGTTTGAACTGGTTCGGGCAAACTGGATGTTAAGTTTCCATCTGGTTCGTGGAACCAGCCCTGCCCATCCCTCCCCTCCCAGAGTCTCCGTGCAGCCCATTTTCCATGCAGGTAAGTAGAGGGTCTGTGTGGAGGCTCTGGGAGGAGAAAAAATGGGCTTTTGCAGAATTCTGGAAACAGACCCATTTTGCAACTTCCAGTTTTTCCGGGAGGGGCGTTTTTCCCCTTCCCAAGGGTCCGGAGGCCTCCTTCAGGCCTCTGGGAGGGCGAAAACGGCCTCTCCCGGGCTCTGGAGGCCTACCAGAAGCCAGAAACAGGCCCATTTCCAGTCTTCTGGGAGTTCCTGCAGGCCACGCCCACCATGGCCACGCCTACCCAGCAACCGGGCAGCGAACCAGGTGCTGGGAGTTTTGAATCCCATCCCTGTTTTTCTCCCTTACTCCTTTCATGTAGAAATGGCACCACCGCACGTCTTATTGATAATTTACAATTTATAATGTCTTTTGATCACTTTTCAAAGATTTATGGATAGATTTTTAATTGCAATGATAAAATTGACCAATTGTGAAATAAAGGTATTCTTCACAACCTTCTAAAATAATCAATTTTTACAAAGGTTGACTTGGACAAAAGAACCTGCCAGAACCAACATGAATTGATTATTCAGGCAGTCCTCAACTTACGACTGCAATTGAGTCCAAAATTTCTGTTACTAAGCGAGACAGTTGTTAAGTGAGTTTTGATCCATTTTAGGACCTTTCTTCATAATGATGAGTACATCATCGTGACATTTACAACATTTCATCGTGAATCACTGTAGTTGTTAAGTAACACGGTTGTTAAATGAATCTGGCTGCCCTGTTGACTTTGCTTGTCAGAAGGTTGCAAAAGGGGATCATGTGAACCCGGGATGCTGCAAACTGTTATAAATATGAGTCAGTTGCCAAGCATCCAAATTTGGATCATGTAACCACAGGGATGCTGCAACGGTCATAAGTGTGAAAAATGCTCATAAGTCAGAGGTATTTAGCAGTTTCTGACCGGTTCTGGAGAACCGGTAGCAGAAATTTTGAGTAGTTCGGAGAACCAGCAAATACCACCTCTGACTGGAGATTTTACAGTATCCTTCCCCTGTCACGCCTACCAAGCCACAACCTCAAAACCAGTTGTAAAAAATTTGAAACCCACCACTGTCGTAGGTCATATTTTTCCAATTCCGTTGTAACTTTGAACAGTCACTAAATGAAAGGTTGTAAATTGAGGACTACCTGTATTCATGTTGTCATGGATTCAGCATACCTAGTACATCCTGGATTAAAGATTATACATATATATATATATATATATGTATATATACTTACAATCTCATAAAATACGCATGTCACAGTTTCTTTTCCATCTCTCAGAAGGAAAGTTTTTGACCCAAATTGTCCAGGGGTAACAGCAGAATCCAGAACACCTAAATAATGCAGCACAATTATTGGTCTGAAAGCTTTTCAGAGCGAAGACAAAGCCTGTTCTGTGGGTTTTGTAAGAAGACACATGATAATCTAGTAATGTTAGCCAGGATGTACGTCCAGATTTAGCACAGGTGAGGACTCAACTGTGGTTGTAAGTTGAGGACATATGGCCACAGTTGAGATATTAGCAGCGGTAAGGACTTGCCCAGGGCATACATGCTGACTGAACCCTGTACAAGGAGTCTCTTAGCTCCAGTACAATTGAATGCCTCCTATTTTGTGGTTCCAAAGAGATAAACAAATGTGGGGTCCTTAGTGCTCTCTAAGCTTGTTTTCTTGCAGATGTTTTATTACCTAACTAGGTAACATCATCAGTGCTAGTAAGCTGTCAGTTTGTATTCTGGGGTCTTGCCTGTCTGTGCAGGTGGGGGTGGTCTTAGGGATTCTTTGCTTGGGCTGTTTATGGATGGCCCTTTGGCATTTTCTCTATTGGGGTATTGTTTACGTGAACCTAGGAGTTAGTAATCTATGCTGATCTGGGTGCTGATTACTGGTGGAGTCTTTCCTCCCCCCCCCCCCC
>BHFT01018733.1:0-13566 GCA_004320025.1 Laticauda laticaudata | reverse complement strand
CCCCCCCCCCCCCCCCTCTCTCTCTCTCTCTCTCTCTCTCTCTCTCTCTCTCGGGCTGGGTGATTGTCTCTTTTGCATAGTCTACAAATGTTGTTAATGTCTACGTGTCTGTTTTTCAGAATGCCAGGCTTCTAGAAATTGCCTGGCATTTTTGGACTTGGGTCTGGGATGGTTAACTTTTCCCAATTTGTCACTTTAGCAAGATAAATTTTGGGGTCAACTGTGGTCATATGTCAAGGACTAACTGTACAGAGAGTGGTTCTATTGTAGTTTTTGTTTAAGTAGAGTTTATAATGATGGAAATTTGGATGCCTCCAGGAAATTCACTGTCATAACAGGCCAGTAATTGGTGAAGAGAAGGATCAGGGGAGACAGGATAGCAGTGTTCCAATATTTGAGGGGCTGCAACAGAGGAGGGGGGGGGGGNAGGGGGGGGGGGGGTGTCAAGCTATTTTCCAAGGCACCTGAAGGCCAGACAATGAATAATGGATGGCAACTGATCAAGGAGTGAGATTCAACCTGGAAATAAGGAGAAATTTCCTGACAGTGAGAACAATCAACCCATGGAAAAGAAGTTTCCTTCGGAAGTTGTGTGAGCTTCATCACTGGAGGATTTCAAGGAGAGACTGGACAGCCACCTGTCAGAAATGGTGTAGGGACTCCTGCTTGGGCAGGGGGTTGGACTAGATGACCTACAAGGTCCCTTCCAACTCTGTTAATCTGAATCTGAATCTAATTGTGGATTTCTTTCCTGTAAATAATCTAACCTTTTCTTATCTCAGTTTCCCCACCCTGTTTTGACTCTAGGAAACTCAACATTTTGGGTGGTTTCGGAGAGGACAGCCCGCATTGTTTGTAAAATGCCTTTTATTTGAAATGCTGAATAGGTTGGCTGAAATATTTTAAAAGTAATTGGCTCCTTTGGGAGGATAAGACCAATATTCTTGTATGGAAAAATGCCCCAACACTCTTACTATACTCACCCAGTACCTCAAACAACAGTGGAGTTTTATTAGAATACTGACTCCAGTGCTTCATGCTTTCGATGACAGCAGATAAAATTCGGAGAGAATTTTCTTTTTCCTTCACTTTCAAGTGGCCTGCTGGCCTTTTCTTTGGAACAGGGACAAAAAAAAAAAAGAAGACAGATAAGCCAAAGATTATTGCCTCATATTCTGAGTTTAAGTGAGAATGTTGCTATTTACATTTAGTCCTCAACTTACGACCACAATTGAGCCCAAACTTTGTTGTTAAGTGAGATATTTAAGTGAGCGTTGCCCCCTTTTGCGATCTTCCTTGCCACTGTCGTTAAACGAATTACTGCCATTGTTAAGTTAGTCACATGGTTGTTAAGTGAATCTGGCTGCCACAAAAGGGGATTTACATGACCCCGGGATGCTGCAACCGTCATATATGAACCAGTTGCCAAGCATCTGAATTTTGATCACATGATTATCGGGACGCTGTAATAGCCGTTAAGTGTGGTAAAAGGGTCATAAGTCATATTTTTTCAGTGCCGTTGTTAACTTTGAAGGGTCACTGAATGAACTATTGTAAGTTGAGGACTACCTGTATAAGCCACCAAGTGTTTCAATTCAAGCCAGTCTTTTTCAGTTTTGGAAAATAAGCCGGTTTGGAGATTCACAAACATCCTTGTTAAAAAATATGTGCATGCCTGAATCTTTTACCTGAATTGTTTTGTTGTTCTGTGCATGGTCAGCTTTTTTCTTGCTGGTGTTTTGTGGCCCAGGGCTGCGTTTAAATGTGTAGGAGGGATCCTGAGTCTGCAGATTTCTCAGCCTGGCTGTTGGAACTGCAGACCACTGGGAAGCAGCTGGATCCCAGTCTTCCGCCTCTTCTCTTCTGCTTCTCTGCGATGCCTGGGGCAGGCCAGCTGATTTCTGGTACATGGCCCCTGGCTTCATCCAAGGACTGGGATGGTCATTCAATTGTGAAAGCTTTTTGTCCTCTGTTCTGCGGCCGAAAGCTGGGAAGTCATTTCTTTTCCAAACATTAGTACTTTCTTCCTGCCTGGAGTGAAATAAGGCTTTATTATCTCATCGGTCTTTCTACCTATCTACCTATTTATCTGCCCACCTATCCAGGGGTGGGCTTCAAATTTTTTGCAAGGGGCTCTCTGCAGGGGTGGGATTCAAATATTTTAACAGCCGGTTCTGTGGGCGTGACTTAGTTGTTGGGCATGGCCAACTCAATATCACTCAAATTGAGGCATGCATCTCCTCACCTGGCCTCTCATGACTGTGGGGATGCTGCAACAGTCGTAAGTGTGAAAAATGGTCATGTCACTTTTTTCAGTGCCATTGTAACTTTGAATGGTCACTCCACATAAGCAAAGTATCAGCAAAGGAGGGGACAAAAACTCCAGAGACATTCCTGAGAGAGGAAGTGTAGTCCTGTCAAGAATGTAATAAGGGTTAACGGAGAGGCAGTTTCTGTAAGCAACCCCAGAATGTTTCCTTCCTGCCTTCCTTACAGGATTAGGCCAGTAATTTCTTCTAACAACTGCTTAGACTGTTAACAACCAGTTCTAGTGAATAGTTGCAAACTGGTAGATTCCCACCCCTGGCTCTCTGCTCTAATGACTGGCTGGGTGGTCATGTGGCTGGGTAGGCATGGCTAAGTAGTCACATGATCAGGTGGGCGTGGCCAACTCAACATCGTTTCTTAACCCTAATTACCTAAAAAAAGATAATATACCAAAAAAATGTTTATTATTTCATGCATTTAATACTTAAACAAAAGACTGGGTGAAACTAGGCTTGCTAGTGGTGACTTTGAGAGGGATCTTAGGAATCTCAGGGGAGCTTCTGGTGAGTTACGTAATTCTTATTATTTGGGAATTAATCCCCTCAGAGACTCGTGGCTAAGTTATCTGATTTTCTCAATGGCTCTCCCTCCCAAGTGCTGAGTGGGTTGTCTATCTTGCTTGCAACACTTTTAGGTGGAATGAAATGCTCTTGGCTCAATGCCCAGAAATTCAATTAAGCCTATTAAGAGCTTTCCCTGACTGCTTGTTTTTTTGAGGTTATTGGGGGCTCCTCAGAGTCTTAGCTAGGGGCTCTCCTGAGCTCCTGCAAGCCCCCAGCAGCCCACCCCTGCACCAGTGGTGGGATTCAATTTTTTTTACTACCAGTTCTGTGGGCATGGCTTGATAAGCGTGGCAGAGGAAGATCTCCAACCAGAGGTGGTATTTTCCAGTTTTCCAAACTACTCAAAAATCCCGCTACTGGTTCTCCAGAACTGGTCAGAACCTGCTGAATACCACCTCTGCCCTGCACCTGTCTAAAATACACACAGAAGCTTCTATTGTAAACCTCTTTCTCTGCTTCCCACTCATTCAATACCCATAGGACTCAATGCCCATAGGATTCCCATTTTAAAATGTTGAGGACTTCACAAGAAATGCTCAAATACAGTAATAGGATTTCGGCATTCATGCTTAAGGCAAATATATGTAATGCCTTTCCTCAACCTGGCATCCAGTTCCTTTTAACCAAGGTGAAACAGAAGTCCATTGAAGTCAAGCTTCTCTTCATTGCCACCTTTGAGGTGGGTTTCTGCCCCAAAAATTCACAGTTATTTTATAATCCTAGGATTTCCGGGTGGCCTTCCATCCAAGAATTAACCAGAAAAGCAAAACAGAATTATCGGAAGTCTTCTACTCCAACCCACTGCTCAGGCAGAAAACCCTGTACCATTTTAGATAAATGGCTGCCCAATCTCTTCTTAAAAACCTCCAGTGATGGAGCACCCAGAACTTCTAGAGACAAGTCACTCCACAGATTGATTGTTGCACTCTACCAGATGTTATAGGGTCTCCTGTTTGAGCAGGGGGTTGGACTAGAAGACCTCCAAGGTCCCTTCCAATTGTACTATTCTGTTATTCTGCTTTCCCTCCCTCCCTCCCTCCCTCCCTTCCTTCCTTCCTTCCTTCCTTCCTTCCTTCCCAGTGGAGGTTTTATAGAAGAGACTGGACAGCCACCTATCTGAAATTGTATAGGGTCTCCTGTTTGAGGAGGGGGTTGGACTAGATGACCTCCAAGATCCCTTCCAACTCTGTTATTCTGTATTCTATAAATGCTAGGAAGACATCTCACTATTGGAATAATAAAGCAAAATGTTTTGATGACTATCCTGCACACACAACAATTTATTTATTTATTTATTTATTTATTTATTTATTTATTTATTTATAATATTGCTGCCTATTCGCCCATGATGACTTGAGGCAGCTTACACAATGTAAAACCATATTTAAAACAAAAAATAAAAAATAAATAAAAACTAACAAAAAGAATCAAATAAATTAGTAAAGTACAATAGAACAAAATTTGGGGGCGGGGGAACTCCCAACTCCCACCCCCCACCCCGAATATCAAAGCTCCTCAATATACAGATAGTCCTCGACTTACAACAGTCCATTTAGTGACCAAAGTTACATTGGCATTGAAAAAAGTGTCTTATGACCATTTTCACAATTACGACCGTTGCAACATCCCCATGATCATGTGATCAAAATTCAGACACTTGGCAACTGGCTCATATTTACAATGGTTGCATTGTCCCGGGGTCATGCCCTTTTTGCAACCTTCTGACAAGCAAGTCAATGGGGAAGCCAGATTTACTTACCAACTGTGTTACTAATTTAACAACTGTAGTGATTCACTTTACAAATGTGCCGAGGAAAGTTGTTAAATGGGGCACAGCTCACTTAACAAAATGTCTCATTTAGCAACAGAAACATTGGGTTCAATTGTGGTTGTACATTGAGTACTACCTCTATTATGATTTGTAAAAGGGGCTCCCAGGATTTTTGTTCAAAAGTCATTCTGCTCTTTGCTGAATCCCCAAATATATTACAATGCTCCTTGTCTTTATTAATATGGACAAGGGCTGCGAGGAGGTAGGGTAGTGATAGCACAGTGAACAAACCTGGCATGGAAATATAATCAAAGGGGAAGCAGGATTGAACTGCTATTAGTTGGATGGCGATGACTGTACTGTGGTTCAAATGCTCTCTGTCCATACCAAAAGCTCTCTCTCCCTCCTATCCACTTTGCAAGAATTTTTCTCCCTGTCATATCTAGCAAAAGGCCTGATCTGACAATTAGAAGCCATATGAAGAGCCCAGATCAGACATAAAAGGATGCAATTCCAAGAGCTCAGAAATGATGACCTCAACTGTGCATCGATGTGTATTTCGGAGAATGTTGTCACCCACCTCCGGTTATTCGAGTTGCTTCCTGCTTGAGGCATTATCAGCTTTGATGTGTGTTGTTGCCTGGACAGAGTAGCAAGCTCAGTTGGGCTTTGGAGAAAAGGTTCAATCTTTAAGCATGAATGATGACGATTAAACATTACATAGAATATATGGGTAGTCCTTGACTTGCGACCACAATTTTAGCCCAAAATTTATGTTGCTAAGCAAGAGAGTTGCTAAGGGAGTTTTGCCCCATTTTACAATCTTCCTTGCCATAGTTGTTAAGTTAAATTTCTGCAGTTGTTAAATTAGTAACACAATTGTTAAGTGAACTTGGCTTCCCCCTTGAGGAATACTAGTCAGAAGTTCACAAAAGGGGATCACATGACCAGAGATGGTATTCAACAGGTTCTGACCAGTTCTGGAGAACCGAAAGTGGAAATTTTGAGTAGTTTGAAGAACCAGCAAATACCACTTATTACTGGCCCCGCGCCCATCTCTTCTCTGCCTCCCATTGAGTCCCAGCTAATAAGCTGGGTCTTCTTTTGTTGTCCTGCACAAGAGAATGGAACTGGAAAGCAGGTTAGTGGGGTGGGAATGGAATAAATATTTTGTAGTATCCTTCCCATGCCATGCCCAACAAGCCATGCCCACCAAGCCACGCCCACAGAACCAGTAGTAAAAAAAATTGAATCCCACCATTGCACATGACCACAGGACACTGCAGCCATCATAAATACATGCCAGTTGCCAGTTCGACCACAAGGGTGCTGCAGTGGTTGTAAGGATGAAAAAAGGTCATAAGACATTTTTTTTCAGTGCTGTTATAACTGAATGGCTACTAAATGAATGGTTGTAAGTGAAGGACTATCTGTGGTCATATAGTATTGATTTCCATAACTGTGAAATATATTTGATTTCAGGAATATAAAGATGTAAAAGATGTGGGACCAACATACTTGGTGCCTGCTGTTTTCTGCAGTTGGATCGATTCTGGCTTCTCAGTTTCCCATCCGAAATCTTGAAAAAAAGTCAAAGGATACAGAATGACCAATTTGAATCAAAGTCCTGATCCAATTTGGGATATTAAGAAAGAAAACATGGAGTGTGTTATATATGCAGGGTTAAGTTATTCCTTGTGAATTGGTGCTCCACTTGTGAATTTTTGATTACCTAAGTTTTCAGGTAGTATTTCTTGATTTCATTAACTTTAAGATATGTCGACTTCAAATCCCAGAACTCCCTGTATGGCTAGCTGGGGAATTCCGGAAATTGAAGTCCACACATCTTAAAGCTGCTGAAATTGCAAAAGACTGCTTTAAGGGAATAGATCCATTGGTAGTGCCCCTGGTTTATGATTTATTCTAACGCCTGCGCTGTGGTGACGCAGTGGTTAGAATGCAGTACTGCAGGCTACTTCTGCCAACTGCTGGCTGCCTGCAAGTTGGCAGTTTGAATCTCACTAGGCTCAAGGTTGATTCAGCCTTCCAACACCTTCTGAGGCTGGTAAAATGAGGACCCAGATTGTTGGGGTCAATGTGCTGATTCTGTAAACCGCTTAGAGAGGGCTGCAAAAGCGCTGTGAAACTGTGTATAAGTCTAAGTTCTATTGCTATTTCCAAAAAGACTTGTCTGCCATCAACATTTTGGCAGATTTATTCCTAAGTGATTCCTTTAATGCAGCTGCCTCCAATCTGAAGAGCTTCAAAGAAGATGTGACTGTAATTACGAGAATTCACAACCCAAAGAGATGAACCATCTGGAGCCATGCCCACAGAACTGGTAATAAAAAAAATTGAATCCCACACTGATCTGGAGGGTATCTTGATGGGAAAGCATGGTCTACCTTTTAAAGGCCCCTTATGCAGGGGTGGGCCTCAGCCGCTTCACGCCAGTTTGGGAGAACCGGATATTAATGTTATGTCCGGTTCGGGGAACCAGTAGTTGTGATGACCGACTGGCCCCACCCCACTCCATCCCACTCCTTCCAGGAGTCCCCACACAGCCCATTCTGGATCCCAGGTAAGTGAGGGGGCACATGGAGCACAGGGAGGTGGAAAACGGGCGCTCCACAGCCTGTTTTCAGTTCCAGGATGGTGCAGGAGCCTAACTAAGCCACGTCCACCATGGCCCCACCCACCCAGCAAACGGGCAGAGAACTGGTTGTTAAATTATTTGAAGCCCACCACTGCCCTTATGACAGATCAAATTTAAACATCTGTATAATTCCACATTCTCTATTGCTAGCCATTCAATTCAATTCTACATTACCACAATAATATTATGCTAATCATTGCAGGAATTGGCTATGACATCTAATCTAGTAAAAATAAACACTAGGGGGGACATGTTAGCCGTCTTCCAATATCTCAGGGGCTGCCCCAAACAAGAAGGGGTCAAGTTATTCTCCAAAGCACCTGAAGGCAGGACAAGAAGCAATGGGTAGAATCTAATAAAGGAGAGATTCAACCTGGAAATAAGGAGAAATTCCCTAACAGTGAGAGCAATTAAATCAGTTTGCCTCCAGAAGTTGTGGGTGCTTCTTCACTGAAGGCTTTTAAGAAGAGACTGGACAATTATTTGTCTGGAATGGTACAGGGTCTCCTGTTCAAGCAGTGGATTCAACCAGAAGATCGCCAACATCCCTTCCAACTGTGTTATACTGTATTTCATATTGTTTACCCCCAGTTTCTGGCAATTAGAAAAAAATCCTGCTTGTAAACATGGCTAATAATTCATGATTGACCCAACCCTCTAAATAAAATATTTTATAAGATGATGCTCGTATAATCTTTGAGTTCCAATTTTTATTCAAGGCATGGATGGGATATGAGTGAATGTCCTTCTGAAAAAAGCTGGGTTAGCAGTGATATTAAAGGTTATCCTATTATACATTTATATTTTTAAAATATGTTTTTGTAGAGATACAAGGTAAATGCAAGGTGAGCACTTTTCACTTTTCCCATTCCCTCTCTTTCAATAAGAATAGAACTAATTATTATTCCAGTAATTAATTCTGGCAGAAATGTGCAGAGACAGCTTTTCAAGCTGAAGAAAATGAGAAATATCTCTTTTGGCATTAATACAAAAGCACATTAAGGAATATTCCTTCCTGTGTAACATACAGACCTGAAATTTTAACTTTTAAAATGGGGGCGGGGGGGGGGGTAAAGATACAAGAGATATCATTTAAATACTAGTCTTCTGTGGAATTCATAAGGGATTCTGGTGTGTCCAGAAATTTTAACCAGAGGCTAGAAAAATATTTTTGGGTGACAAAAGTATATTTTAAAAAGCAAACAGCCTACCACTTACATACCTGCAAGCAAGGCTGAGAAATTGAAATGATCAGCTGAATTGTTGCTGCTTGGCTCATGTTTAAGCGGATTTGATGTGAGTGGTTGTTTGGTCCTTTTTTTCTGATTGAAGAGTGGGATTGGAAGACAGCCTAAGATTTGAAGGGGCAATATAAGGCACAATTAATAAAATGCTAGTACTTTTGGTGCAGTAATATACGCAGGTAGTCCTTGACTTGCAATGGTTCATTTAATGACCATTC
Organism: Laticauda laticaudata; assembly: GCA_004320025.1. Classification (NCBI taxonomy): domain Eukaryota; kingdom Metazoa; phylum Chordata; class Lepidosauria; order Squamata; family Elapidae; genus Laticauda; species Laticauda laticaudata. Next base: position 4,786 of record BHFT01018733.1, on the reverse strand, counting down.
AAAGCTATAATGGCACTGAAAAAAGTGACTTATGACACTTTCCCACACTTATGAATGTTGCAGCATCCTTGTGTGGTCAACATTCAGATGCTTGGCAACTGACTCATATTTATGATGGTTGTAGTGTCCCAGTGTCATGCACCTCTATAGCAGTCTGGTTTGTCTCTGCAACCCACCCAACACAGACTCCAGAGAGTAGTGACGATTGCAGAAAAAACAATGGCTACCAACCTGCCCTCCATCAAGGACCTGTATCCTGCACGAGTCAAAAAGAAGGCTGTGAAAATATCTACAGACCCCTCACATCCCAGACATAAACTGTTCCAACTCCCACCCTCAAAACGACTCCATAGAGCACTGCACCTCAGAACAACTAGACACAAGGACAGTTTTTTTTTCCAAAAGCCATCACTCTGCTAAACAAATAATTTCCTCAACACTGTTCAACTATTACAAAGTCTGCACTACTATTACTGTTAATCTTCTCATTGTTCCCAGAGGTAGTATTCAACAGGTTCTGACCAGTTCTGGAGAATTGGTAGCAGAAATTTTGAGTAGTTCAAAGAATCAGCAAATACCACCTATGACTGGCCCCGCGCCCATCTCTTCTCTGCCTCCCATTGAGTCCCAGCTGATCATCTGGGCCTTCTTTTGTTGACCTGCACAAGAGAATGGAGCTGGAAAACAGGTTAGTGGGGTGGGGAGGGAATGGGGATTTTGCAGTAACCTTGCCCTGCCACACCTACCAAGCCACGCCCACAGAACCAGTAGTAAAAATCTTTGAATCTCACCATTGGTCATTCCTATCACCCATCCCCTCCCACTTGTGACTGCATGAATGCAACTTTATTGCTTGTATCCTTACGATTTATATTGACTGTTTCCTAGTATGATTTGATTGTCCTATTTGTACCCTATCACTATCATTAAGTGTTGTACTTGATGATTTTTGACAAATGTATCTTTTCTTTTATGTACACTGAGAGCATATGAACCAAATTCCTTGTGTGTCTAACCACACTTGGCCAATAAAGAATTCATTCATTCATTCATCATCATCATCTTTTGAGACCTTCTGACAAGCAAAGTCAATGGAGAAGCCAGATTCACTTAACAATGATATTACCAACTTAACTGTGATGATTCATTTAACAACTGTGGCAAGAAAGGTCACAAAATGGGACAAAATTCTCTTAACTGTCTTGCTTGCAACAAAAATTTTGGGCTCAATTGTGATCACAAGTTGAACACTAACTATATATTCAGAAGCACAATTTGTGCTTGTATCCTAATATGCAATTTTCTTGAATGGACAGTGGTGTGACAGGGGCACACTGCAGCTCATTCATTGGAAAGAGGTGCATCCCTGTTTGGAGAACTGCTCCACATCTGGAATCTCATCCATTCAGAAGATTCAAAGAATCTGTACATTCAGGAGATACAAAGGATCTGTACAGAACTCTTTATGTCATCTCATTAAAACCTTTGTTGTCAGAATTAATTTGCTTACATGTATCTGCCTAATTTATCATTCCTGTCTGACCTTGATCAAAGATGACTAAAGGATCCTTGCTCCATGGAACTCTGGACCTCCCATACTACCAATTCAATTTTATCAGTATTATTAATGTCTATTGAGAAGGTGTCCATTCTGATTATCCTTTTTGGCACTAGGCAAAAATCTCTTTCTTATCTGTCCAGGTATTTTCAACAGCCTCCATTATTCTCGCCACTGATTTATGTTTTGGTCAGGTTTTATTGGTGGTTGTGTTGCCCATTCGGGTTTATTGTATTGTTTTGTTGCTGATATTGTTGTAGCTGCTATTGTTATTATTCCCTTCAAGGTATCCTAGGAATTTGTGCTGAATATCCCCTCCTCCCATCAATCAACCAACACAAAGTGTATTTGTTTTTAAGGATTGCACAAAGAATAATCAAGAGAATTATCCCTGTCTGCAAATTTGTCTGATGGTCTGTGTATAAGAGGAAAATGAGGGGAGGGGAGAGATAATGGTCGGTTGGAAGAAATGAGAAAAAAAATTGTCGGTGAATTTTTCATAAAGGTTTATTATATTGGTTAAGGCTCTCCATTTTTTAAAACCTTCCCTCCTGCTTTCTGGCATATTTTAATAGCCAAGGAAATATGATAGTTTGATGTTAATATTGATCAATGCGTGAAATCTACTCAGAGAACACTTCTTATTCCACCAATGAAAAATATGATAAAATAAAAATTGAGCCACATCGCTTTTCTGGATTACAGAGTCATGCTTGTAAGGGGAGTAAATTCTGGCAGGGAATCCCCTAAGAGGTGTGGATGTGGATGTGTTAAAAATTCTAAAATTGTGATGAATTCTAAAAGTCCCATTCCTCTTTTTATGTGTGTTGCAAAAAAAGAGTCTGGGTTTTAATGATACAATCACACCTATTATTTTGACTTTTTGATGCTCCCTACAACTGGAGAGAGATTTAACACAATTTAAAAATCACGTGCAATGTATTTATCTGGATTTCTTCTCCCAAGGAAAATGGTATAGGGCGTCCTGCTTAAGCAGGGGACTGGATTAGATTAGAAGACCTCTAAGGTCCATTCCAATTCTATTCTGTTCTGTTCCATTCTATTCCGTTCTACTCGGTTCTATTCCATTCTATTCTGTTCCTATTTCTATTCCATTCTATTCCATTCCATTTTGTTCTGTTCTATTCTTTTCCTATTTCTATTTCATTCCATTCCATTCTTAATTCTATTCTATCCTATCCTATTTTATTCTGTTCCAGTTTCTATTTCTATTCCATTCCACTTTATTCTATTCTGTTCCTATTTTTATTTCTATTCCATTCAATTCCATTCTTAATTCCATTCTATTCTATTCCATTCCATTCCATTTTATTATTTTCTGTTCCTCTTTCTATTCCATTCCATTCTTAATTCTATTCTATTCTATTCTATCCTATCCTATCCTATTCTGTTCCAATTTCTATTCCATTCCACTTTATTCTATTCTGTTCCTATTTCTATTTCTATTCCATTCAATTCCATTCTTAATTCCATTCCATTCTATTTCATTCCATTCCATTCCATTTTATTCTTTTCTGTTCCTCTTTCCTTTCCATTCCATTCCATTCTCAATAAAAATTCTATTCCATTCCATTCCACTCCACTTCATTCTGAAAGAGAAGAATGGGAGAAATGCAGGTACTTCTCAACTTATAACCATTCATTTAGGGACCTTTCGTAGTTACAAAGCAAGTGAATGACTTATGACCAATCCTCACCATTACAACTATTGCAACACCCTCAGGGTCAGGTGATCAAAATTTGGAAGGCTGGCAACCAGCATGGTATATATGGCAGTTGCAGCATCCTAGGGATCATGTCATTTGTGACCTTGCCAGTCAGCTTCCAACAAGCAAACTCAATGGGGAAGCTGAATTTGCTTAACAACTCTCTGACTCAATAACTGCAGTGATTCGCATCACAACTGCAGTGATTCCATTACAAATATGGCAAAAAAAGGTCATAAAATGAAGCATGCCTGGCTTAACAATCACCTTGCCTAGCAATGAAAATTCTAATCCCAGTAACTCAAGGACTGCCTGTATTACAGAAATGTTCCCTAATAGGGGAGTGTTTTGGCCCCTTTTTTCCACGCACTGTAACCTAAAACCCTATTGCAACTTAAAATAATATTGCTCACTCCGCTCATCTTGCTGGTCATTAATTGAAAATTGTAATAACTTTCGAATTCCAGCCCAGTAAAAGATGGATACCTGCTGTACTACGCATCAAAGAACCATCACTGAAATTCCTCTTCATGTTTTTATTTCTAGATAGCAGCACCTGAGAAAAAATGTATATAATTGACTTAGTAGCCTGTTCTAGAGGATATAGGTCAGAAGATAGTTGTGATACATTAGCAAATATTTTAAATTCCTACTACAGACCTCTCCTGCACATAAACAGGCACACATTAACTTCCCATTATCTGAAAATACAGAATTTATTATTATTTAACCATGCAATCCTATTCTGCTCTCGATAGTATGGAGGAGGGGGAGAAATGATTCTAAATATTTCACTGGGAAACTTAATGCCAGTTGTCACCAACTAAGTTTTATTTTAATTTATTTCTTTAGATTTGCAGTGCACCATCTTGTCTATGTTTGGAGAACCAAAAATGTGAAAATATTTAGCAATATGCTGTAGGAAAAGCTCATAACCCCTTTAAAACCTTTTTATTAGTTTAATTAATAATTTAGTGGTTATGTTATATTGTTTTGCTAATACAGCTGTGCAAAACTTTTTCCCTGTTCAGAAGTTAAACATAATGGCTTTTTTAAAAAGCAAAATGATTAATTTTCATGGCTGGGTTGGGGCTTTTATGTGATCAATAATTTCAATATTAAAGTGTTCTTCTCTTAAAAGAAATGGGTGGGGAGAAGAAATCTGCAGGTCTTTAAGGGCCTAACATTCTGTAGATACTCTTCTGGAAAAAAAGCCAGTTTCCATTTAGGGAACTTTAAAATTAAAGCATTCTTTTAAATGGGTAGTATTACCCCTTTAAACAGTGCTGGAAAATATGTGATTAAGCATTTTTTTAAAAAAGCTGTTATTACAGAATAAGTTATTTATTTATTTTATAAGTTATATGTGTGTGTGTGTGTGTGTATACATGTATACTGTGTGTATATATACATATACATATACTTGTTTTTTTAAGCTCTCGCGGGTACTTACATTTGTGCTGTTTAGCTTCCTTCGGGTATTATCACACGTCATTGTAGT
>BHFT01018729.1:133607-160203 GCA_004320025.1 Laticauda laticaudata | reverse complement strand
AAAAAGAGAGGAGAATTGACATTTGTTGTCCTATTTGAGGAATGCTTCTATCCAGTTTATGCAGTTGTCCAGAGATACCATAAGATTTTAGTTTTAGGAGTAGTTGTTGTGTACCACTGAATCAAAGGCTTTCCAGAAGTCCTATGTAGATTGTGTCTATTTTTTGCCTGATCGAGTTGTGTGGGCCCCATATTTTTGCAGTGTAAGAGTTGGCGATTGCAGGATAGTTTTTTTTTCTAAACCAATTTGTTTATTAGAGAGTAGGTTGTTTGTCTCTAAGTAGAGGATAATGGATTGGTTAATAATTATTCGCATGACTTTCAGGTGACGCAGCATAAAAGCAGATATGGTCTGTAATTTTCAAACTAGGCTGGGGTCTCCCTTTTTGAAGATAGGGGATGACTGTGGTTTGTGACGCATAGTTAGGCAAAGGAACTAGTCCTGAAAGCTTTTCCAAAGATTATGCTTAGAGGTTGGGTATGGCAGTGGATAGCTTTAAGAAAGAGGCACATATTCCTGTCCAGTCCAATAGATAGAGATGGTTTTAAGATTGCAATAGTGCTTTTTTCAACATTGTCTCTGTAAAGCCCATGTCACAACTGACCAACGGATGGAAAGAGTATGTAAAATGGAGAGAAAACTTGCCATCCATTGGTTAACGCGATGCAATCTGTTCTGTATTCACTGCATTCCGTTTTCTTCTCTCTATATCCATCAAGCATCCGTACGACCTGAAGGTTCCATCCACTGCAAAAAGTTTTGAAGCTGCTCAAAACTTTTTGAAGTGAAAATGTATCCAACGCGTCGTTCTGCATCCATACGCATATGGGAACATCCATTCTAACATCCGTCGTCATCCGTACGCATTCCGCTAAATCTGCTAGCATCTGCTGCGCATACGCGCAACTGAATTCCGCTCACAGAAAGCGACACAGGAAGGAAAGCAGAACGGACGTGAACGGACATGCAGTGTTAGTAAGCATGGATGGAGAAAGGATGAAAGCGGATACAGCTCGCATACAAAGCATTTAAATGGAAAAAAAACGTTCGCAGAGGGACCTATCTGGATATTAAGAGCTCCTTCCTCCATGCCATGGAGTGTCAAGCCCCAGTACCGACGACAAAGATGTACTGAGGCCGGGCTTGGCTTGTGGGGTGGAGGAAGGAGCAGTGTAGTGGGGCTGTCCCTGGTCTGCAGCTGGTGAGGAAGCTGGCCGTGGGTGGCGATAATGGTGGCAAAGCAGTGGCGTGGATGGCATCGGTGGCATCAGTGGAACCGGTGGGCAACGGGTGGATCCAATGAACCTGTGCCGGCGATTGGGGAAGGGCGCTGCCTGTGCTGCTGGACGCTCCTGTAGCCGTAGCCCTGGTAGGTAGGGCCTGTGGAAAGCCTAGGAAATGGGAGGGACATCACCTTTTGGGTGGAGGAGCAGACCTGGACTGGGTGGGAGGTTCATCGGATCTGGAGGGTTGTGAAGCAGATCCTGTCCTTCACCACCTGGTACCTGGGGTTCCACTCCATGTCCACGAGGGTCGGTCAGCATAAGGCGATGGAAGGGCTTGCGGTTGGAACGATGAGGATCGGTGTGGACGCAGCGAGAGAGGATATCTATGCTGCTTACTCCTGATGTTGTCTCTAAGTCTCCAACAGGACAAGTGTGGCTCTGCCCCTCTGTCTGGCTTCTCTGCCTTCTTGTGGAGGTGGAGCTGGGGGTGGATGCGGGGTTGGACATGTGGATGGAAGTGCCATCTCCTTCTCCCACTGCGCCAGGGAGTACTCCATGTGCTGTGCACGGTTAAGAACAGCTGTCCGCGGGTTCTCCGTCGTGGCATGCTCCACAGACACCTTGCCTGGAACAAGAGAGCTGACTCTCTCAGAAGAGGACTGGCTCTCAGCAGGCTGCCTGAGAGAGAGGGTTTGTGAGAGGGGCCTGCTCCTCGGTGCAGATCTCACCTCCAGGAAGCTGCACTGGCCAATGAACGTAGGTCTCTCTGTCCGTCAGCATTAACCGTGGCCAACTTCTTGAAGGTGCAGCTTCCCGTATCCAGGTGTGCATGTGCTTCCACCAGCCGAGACACCTCCGAAGTGTAGCCCAGACTCTCCGCCTTGCTTCTCCTCCAAGCAGCCTGCTTCCTTTTGGCGTCCCTAATAGAGCCCTGTGTCCCTTCCCGCCATAATACTCATTCCTCTCTCAGCCACTCAAGCAACCTCATCCCCAATGTTCCTCCCGATGTTGTATTGCCTCCTCTCCTTCTCGGCGTCTGGCCTCTTCCTCCCTTTGCAGGACCAACATGGACGCCTCATCGAGGGGCCTTCCAAGTTGTAGGGGCTGCTCCTGCCACACTAGCAGCACCAGCACCAGCACCAGCACCAGCACCAAGCAGGACCAGGAATCATACATCAGCAGAGTAAGCACCAGCAGGCCAGCAGCACCCAGCAGCACCAGCAGGACCAGGAACACGAGTAGGACCACAGCAGCAACAGCAAGGCCAGGAGCACCAGCAGACCAGGAGCAACCAGCAGGACAGGAACATGAGCAGGACGCAGCAGCACACCAGCACCAGCAGGACCAGGAACACGAGCAGGACCAGAGGCACCAAGCAGGACCCAGGAGCACCACCAGGACCAGGAGTACCAGCAGACCACAGGACGAGGACAGCCAGATTAGTCAGAGTAAGCACCAGCAAGAAACAACCAACCGCCAGAACAGCTTTCAGCAGAGTAAGCAAACCAGCAGAAGCCACCACGCGCCAGAAGCAGCAATCAGCAGATAAGTACGCAGCAGCAAGCACCACCGCCAAGAAGCACATCATTCAGCATTCCTCCAGAAGCAGAAGCAGCCAGAAGCCCCAGCTCCAGAAGAGTGAGCCTGTGCTGCAAAAGCCCCCAGCAGAAGCAGAGGTGAGGGCCAGGGGTTGGAGGGTGGCCCCTGTCCTTCTTGCCAAGGGCTGGCAGCAGATGATGAGGGCCTTTCTCTTCTTTCCCCATGGTTGTGGGGTTGCTGGCTGGCAGGCAGGCTGCAGCAGCAAAGCTTTGCAGGCAGACAGGCAGCAAGGCTGGCAGGCAGGCGCAGGCAGGCAGGCAGCAGGCCAGCAAGGCTGGCCAAGGCAGGCTGGCAAGGCAGTTGGCAGGCAGGCAGACAGCAAGCTGGCAGGCAGTCCATGTGTCTGGAAGCAGGTTTTCCTCTGAATGTTGACCTGCCTTGGGAGCTGCTTTTCCCTTTATAATCCGCGGGGGGGCTGACGCAATCGCATCCTCCCCGCAATGCGCCAGTGAACGCTAGGCATCCGCTAGGCATCCGCTAGGCTTCCGCTGTGGCATCCGCTTCACGCTCGGCTTCCGCTGTGCATACCGCTTTATCCATTCCGCGTCCGCTTTGCTGCGTTTCCCCCAGAAAGCCTTGTGGATGTGCCATCCACTCCCATCCCGCTCCCATCCGTTCCATCTGCTAGGCCTTCGCGTGGAGCAAATCTGCCTTTCCATCCGCCCTGCGTCTCCTCCATCCGTTCCTTTCCGTGTTGTCCCACTCTGGTTATGCAAATTTTTTGCCTTTTTGAGAAGCAGACACCAACAGATGGAACATTTTTCTCGTCCGCTGTGGTCCTTTTTTTAAACAAACATTTTGCATCCGTCGCCAGTGTACAGGCCTAAAACAATATGTATTAGATCATTGTAGTTGTCTGTTAGTTCAGCTTAGGAAATACTGGACATGATCGCATTGCTTGTTTACAAATACTGAACCAAAGAAATGTTAAAAGAGGTTGGCTTTAATGGTGTTTGTCCGTTGCAGTCTTTACCATTAGGTCCTATCAGTTGGGATGGACCTTGGAAGTCTTTTAGTTTGTTGTTTACAAAATTGTAAAATTCGCAGGTGGAATTGGTGCACAGAAGGTTTTTTCTTCTGTTTAATGTGAATAATTGGTTGCAATTTAGGTCTTCATCTGGTTGCCATAAATTAATTGTATCAGCTTTTAAAATTGGCGAAACGTGACCAATTTTGTTTTTCCGCCCGATAAAACAAATCCGCGCTCTTTTTGGAAGTTGTTGGATTGTTTTTCGCCCCTTTTTTTGGATTGAAGTTTCCTTAATTGTTATGGGTAATCTTGTTTTTTTTTTTGGGGGGGGGGGGGAGTTGTTTTTGGTACATATAGTTTTGATGCTCTTTTGATTCAAGTAAAATAATGTTGTAATATCTTCAACAGTATTGATCCAGTGAATAAGAGATTGCCCACACTCAAGGGATGAGAGACCGTTGTCTATAAAGATCATAGTTGCTTTTTTTGAAGTTATAATAATTGGGGATTATGTATTGTGGATGATTTTTGTGTGGGCAATGTTGAGAACAAAAGTCATCATATGTGGTCACTGCTGGAAAAGGGTTCTTTAAAGTTTGTATTCCGTAATATTAAATTCAAACTAATGCCAGAAGATGAGATCGAGGCAGCTTGTTTCAGTCTATAAGTGTTTTTTGTTACTAGTTGTTCCAGTCCCAGATTTGTAACAGCATTAAGAAGTGTTCGTGTTATGGGGTTCAGTTGTAACATTCATGTTAGATGCCAGTCAATATGAGATAGATTGAATTCAACCAACAAAGATAAAAGTGTGGTGGGCAGGATGTTTGCCCATGTTAGAAGTGAATTTAAGCTTGTTTACATGTTTCGATGTCAATAAATCAAGTGCGCTGTAAGCATAGCAGAATGAAATGTGATATTTAAGGATAGTTCACAGATGAATGGTCTCACGGAAGAGCAAGCTCTGGGCAAACTTGAATGTTTTTTAGATGTAAGGATTTTTAATAGAAGATAGCAAAACCCCTCCTCCTACGGCATTCAGGATTCTGATCAGTAAACATGAATAGTCAGGGAGAGAAGCGTTTGAGCCAATGTTTCACAGACAAATAATGATGTCTAATTTAGCCATATTTAGTAGGAGGAGAAATTCAGGTATTTTATTCACAAGGCTTCTTGGCATTGGAAGTTAGCTTGCAATATTTAAGGCCAGCATAGTTGGAATTGAGGTAGTCAGGGGCATGGTGCCTTGTCTTGGTGATGGTGGATTGGTTTGAGGTAGGGTTGTAGTTGACGGTTAAAGCTGAAGTTGCGGGTTGTGTGACTTAACTTTTCAATACAAGTCGGCAATGGTAGTCAATGTACAAGTCCTTCTCTCCATTGTCTAGAAGTTTTTTGAGTTCAGTGAGGAGTACACGGGAAGCGGGCACGTTGATGTATGGTTAGGTCAGGGTGAAAACGGAGTTCTATGGTTGTGTTGCTTTTGGCAAGTGAATTTATAGTTTACAATGAATTTAACATTTGCTTGATTCCTTTTTGCAAATGGACCGCTGCAGAAGCGTGGGGCCACAGAGCCCATCTTCTGTTTTTGAGTTCTCGACAAATGCAGGAAATGTCAAGTATTTTGATCAGTGGGAAGATGGTGATGCTTGAAAAAATCACTGATGATGTTTTCGGACGTTTGTGCAATGTCCATCATTTGTCCATTGATGTCCTCTAGACCAAATAAGATGGCATTTGGGAACGTTTCCGTTCACAACTCAACAGCTTCTCTGATGAGGCCTTGGGATATCAATTATTTGTCTGGCTTATGTTTTTTTGTGGATTGGGTTGGTGGATTGCGTTGTGGTTGTTGGGTAGAGATGTGGTTTGTAAACTATTGGATGTTCAGGTTTTTGCGTTGTGTCTTTTTTTTTCCAAGGTTGGATAATCTTTCTTTTAAGCCGTCCAGGATGCACTATGGTGTCAAGGGATGTTTATTTGTGTTTTTATGGTACAACTCTTTCAAACAGATCAGTTTGGATCTGCATGATTTGCAGAGATATGGAAAACTCATTGGATGATTTCTAGGTATTGATATTTATGCATCAGGTATCCTAAGCAGTCCATAAATGAAGGGGTATTTGTTACATAGAGACAATTGATGGAGGGTTTCATTAATCCTTTCGAGTTTTTAGGCATTTAAGGCATGTGCAGGAGTCTTGTGTTCATTGGTGCGGGATTAACTTTCTCTTTAAGGTTGTGTTTGGCAATGGATTTTTTTTTCTTGCAAGGTACGTTTTTAAGAATGGTACGTTGATTAAATTATTAATGGAACATTTTTTGGTAATCAATATAGCCAATCACCACACCAAAATCATCAATTTACAATAATCTCCTCTAGTCAAATAATTTTCCTAAGCAACAATTAAGCCTAATCACTACCACTAATCATTATCACACTGTTCAATTTAACACTTCACTAAATCACTAATTTTACTAATCAATTAAATACATGAATCTTGATCTTTTAAACTAATCCAGTAATCACACTATTTGCACTACACACTCTAATCACACTAAATCAATTAAAAATGATAAATCAATGAAACCATAAATGAAATATTTTATAGAAATTGATTTTATTTAATCATTGATATAGGTAAGGGTAGAAAAGTTTGTAAGTTTTGAGGTAATGAATTAATCAGTGTTTGATTAAAGTAATGAGGTAGTATTGAGAGTCTGCAAAGAAAGGGTTAATTGTTTTACTAGCAGTTTTTATTTACTGGGTGGGAGGAATTTATTGCTCTGATTGCTGCTGCTATTACTCTGTAAACAATAGGCTCTAACAAGATTTTCAAAGCTGGATTTTTGAAAGAGAGCAAAACTCGCTGAATTAAAACACTTTAACTGCAGTCAATATGTCTCTGAATAAGATTGTTTTCCAAAAGTTCTTCAAGTTGAGTAGTAGTAAAAATATAGTCCAGAAATTTGGGTTAACCAATCCAATCTGTTCTTGATTTTTAAAGTTACTTCTAGTTGCAATATCTTTTTTTTTCTTTTTTAACTAAATCTGACAGTCACAGATTTCTGCTAAAGGGGAAGAATACTGCAAAATCCCATTCGCTCCCCACCCAACTAACCTGCTTTCCAGCTCCGTTCTCCTGTGCAGGGCAACAAAAGAAGACACAGCCAATCAGCTGGGACTTGGAAGTCGGAGTGTAGATGGGGGCCAGGCCAGTCAGAGGGGGTATTTGCTGCTTCTCCGAACTACTCAAAATTTTCTGCTTCCGATTCTCCAGAACTGGTCAGAACCTACTGAATACCACCTCTACTTCCCAGCCAACTTTATACAAATAACGTCAATGATTCGCTTAACAATTGCAATGAGTCACTTAACAACTGTGGCAAGAAGGGCCATAAAATGGAGTGAAACCCACTTAACAAATATCTTGCTTACCATTGGACAATTGCAGTTGTAAGTCAAGGACAACCTGTATAGGAACTGACTAGAACTTACTGGCATTTTTACAAATTAGACTGAAAATTATCTCACAAGCAGAATTAAGTGAAGATATTTCCCTGTATTTTGTTTATCTCCTTGCCTCTTTTTAAGATTGGCTGGAGTGACAGTTGCTAGATTATTACACTGCTAAGTATAGTAATCCAAATTAAAATATATCTGAAAAGTGGCGGTCTACCCAATTTCAGTTGGATCCCAAAGAATGAAGTGTAAATTGCATTTTTTAAATTTTTTATTTATTTTAATTTGATTTGTCATTCGCTTACAAGATAACAGGTATAAGAATAAACATAGTTATGAATATATGAAATGGATACATATAAGAAAAATAAAAGAAACAATAGGACAGGGGTGGTAGGCACCTTGGTGCGTTTATGCATGCCCCCTACAGACCTCTTAGGAAAGGAGTGAGGTCAATAGTAGACAGTCTGTTAAAGTTTTTGGGGTTTGGGGAAGAAACCACAGAGTCAGGTAGAGTATTCAGACATTGACCATTCTGTTGCTGAAGTTGTATTTCCTGCAATCAAGTTTGGTGCGATTAACCTTGAGTTTGTATCTATTGTTTGCTCTTGTATTGTTATGGTTGAAGCTGAAGTANGTGGCATAAGGTATTCTGCAATGAGTAGAGGAGTGTAGAACTCTTCTTGTGAAATATTTCTGGACTTTCTCAACTGTTTTAATATCAGATATGTAATATGGGTTCCAGACTGATGAGCTGTATTCAAGTATTATTCCCTGGATAATTGTTTATAATTGGTTCCACCACCAAATTTCTTATTGTTAGGACATTTTTCATGATGTTCATCCAGAATGCTTCCTGAAATTTAAGATGATGCTTCTGTTGTCAGCAGAAAGCAAATTTAATCTTTATGATATCTTCTCAGATAATTCTAAAAAATGCAGCCATCTCTATCCTTCTCAGTCATCCTTTTCCAATGTTAATTATTTTCCTCATTTTTTTCCGCATTCTTTTTGGCTTTCTCTGAAATTGTTCCAGTTAATTTAAAAAATAATAATAATAATAAGGTGCCAAGAAAGCACTACTCCAAAAGGAAAGGAGTCAGACCAAGGTAAAAATGTAGCAGAATTATTTTTTTCCTGAGGTTTGGAAACCAAATTCAAAATTTTTAGAAGCCAAGGCTTATGGTTGACTTCTATTCAATTTGTGATCTATAACAAAACCAAAATCCCTTCAGTTTGGAATTTAAACAGATGGATATTTCTTCCAATGCTAAGTTCACAGATTGAACTATTGTTTTGTTTCATTGTGATTTATTGACTAAATAACAATTGGCTATATTTGCATGCTATATTAAGTCACAAGTTACACTAAGTCATAAACTTTGCGAGTATATAGGGTGAGAACTCTACAGGGCAACACTAGCATTGCTTGTAGTCCTAATGTCACAAAATAACGATGAAGTTGTTTTTCAGAATCAAGGCCCGAACTAGAGAAAAAGGAATAATAGGGATCTGTAACTAGGGTACATGCTAATTTGAAGGAATTCAGATGCTCACTATATGGCAACAATTAGTTTATTGTTGTTCTTTGATGACATCTATTCTAGAGATCATTTCATGGACCAAATATGGTTGCCCTAGCTAAAGCAAAATTAAATTGGGGTTGTTTTTTGGGGGGTCTTTAGCTTCTTAGCCTTTTTTTTTAATTCACATCTCAAATGCTGTCCTAGAAAGGAAGCTAAGCTGGGAAGAATCTATAAAACGAGCTAACTTAATTGTTCACAGACTATTTTTTAACTCAGTTTGTAGAGTTTTATTGGATTTCTGCCCTTCTGTTCAGCTGCAGACCAGACAGAAAAAAGCAAGTGCTATCCTTAGTATGCAAACAAGACAAATTTTTGTGGGTGAATAGCCACTTTTTAATTTTTATAGGTAGTCCTCAACTTAGGACCACAATTGAGCCCAGAATTTCTGTTAAGTGAAACATTTGTTAAATGAGTTTCCTCCTTTTTTACGACCTTTCTTGCCACAGTTGTTAAGCAAACAACTGCAGTTGTTAAATTAGGAACATGGTTGTTCAGTGAATGTGTCTTCCCCACTGACTTTTGTTGTCAGAAATTTGCAAAAAGTGATCACATGACCCCAGAATACTGCAATCATCATAAATAAATCAGTTGCCAAGCATCTGAATTTTGATCATGTGACCATGCTGTAAGAAAAATGGTCAGAAATCACTTTTTTCAGTTACATTGTAACTTTTCACAGTCACTAAATGAACAGTTGTAAACAATAGAGTATTCTCTATTGCTGCATGCTATTAGACTAGACAGAGGATCATTTCTTCACTCCAGAAATAATCACCCCGTTAGAGTGGGGTCAGTGTTTCTCAATCTCAGCATCTTTTAAGAGATGGTGGACTTTTAACTCTCAGAATTCCATAGCCAGCATCCTTTGTAAACCGTGGTTTATGCCTCAGTCAACCTTGGCCACTTGACTTTAACTTAACAGCTGATTGGGGAATTCTGGGAATTGAAGTCCACCTCTCTTCAGGTGGCCAAGATTAAGAACCTTTGGTTTTTTTAGCACATTACACAATCTCAGCTCAACCAATGTTGGTTTATTCCCTAATTTATGGATTAAATCTTTTGAAAAATCTAGTCTCTACCTGTCCCATTCCATCCCATAACATGTTCATTTCATCTAGCCAGGCTGCCTTTGCTGCTCTTTGGCCTACTCCCTAAACAGCGAGGCTGGACCACTTTATTTCATGAAATTTCCAAATAGAAGCTATCCGAGCCGCAGAGGCTGATGGGAACTGAAGTCCTCGCGTAGGCTACCTGATTATTAGCGGTTCGCTCTTGGCGTTGCCATAGCAGCAGAAAGCCCTCTCTCGACCGACTTCCGGCTTTTTCCACAGGAAGAGGCCGCATTGACTTAGCTGAAAAACCCTGGAGGCTTGAATATGTGGCGAGAAAGACTTACCATAGAGATGAGGGTAGGAGAGACTGTAGGTCTAAAGGCAAGGTAGGAGTTCCGCTTCCGTCTCGCGGCCGCTTCCGTGTTTGGGCGTGATGGAGTCGGTCCTGAGCGAAGTAGTGGCGTTGGAGGATCTAAAAGTGAGTGACACTTGCCTGGTCCTGAACCAGCGTGGCCGAGGGAGGTCTCCGAATTCAGGATCAGTCTACCTTTGGTGGCTAAGATGGAAAACGACGGGGTGGAAGGTTGACTGTCCCCTTCCAGCCACTCCCTTCCTGGGAAAATTCTGGGCTTTGGGTCCAGCAGGGCTGTTTATGTAACATATCGTACACGGGCTAGCATTATACTATTAACATTTCTCCTAGATTAGTAATAAAACACAATAAATATAATTATTAAAAAGATGTATTTTGAAAAGTCCCAGCAGGGCTATCCTTGCTCCTCTGGTCGTTGTTCTCGACTAGATGTCCTCATGGGCCTCTTAGGATTAAGTATATTTCTCCTTAATCTTTTTATAAGGCTTTCAAATGTTCTTAGTCCTTTATTTCTTTCTATGGAATTCTCCCCCCCCTTCTTCTCTGGGGGCTTCTTTTTATTGTCCTTCCCTTTTGATTTACAGTTAGCCCTTGGCTTACAACAGTTCACTTAGTGACCATTCAAAGTTACGCTGGCACTGCAAAAAGTGACCTGGCCATTTTTCATACTTAACAACCATTGCAGTGTCCCTGTGGTCACATGATCAAAATTCAGATTTTTGGCAGCTGGTTCATACTTATGATAGTTGTGGTGTTCTGAAGCCATGTGGCCACTTTTCATGACCTTCTAGCAAGCAAAGTAAATGGAAAAGCTAGGTTCACTTAACAACTGTGTTAGTAATTTAATAGTGATTTACTTAACAACTATTGTAGGAAAGATCATGAAATTGAAAATTAAAAAATGCAAAATCATAAAATGCAAAATTCACTTAACAACTCTATCACTTAGCAACAGAAATGAGATTAATTGTGAACATAAGTCGAGGACTATATTTTCCCTGTGTACCATTTCTGTTTTGTTGTGCAAGAAAGCGTGGGATATATTCTAAGTTGCTGCATGGGTGCCATAAGTGAAAAGAAATCCGATGTGAATTGAGAGACTGGTCCTAAATCATTTACAACTTGTAGGATGGACAGAATAGACATGCAGAGGCTTTCCTAATCTTAAGCAATTTGTTTATTTTACTTATTTATTAATTGGATTTTTAATCCCATCTTTATTTCTTTATAAGCAACTTAAGGCGGCAAACATATAAAATATAGGTCGTCCTCAACTTACAGCAGTTCATTTAGTGACCATTCAAAGTTACAACGGCACTGAAAAAAGTGACTTATGGCTGTTTTCACACTTACGACCATTTTTCACAGTTACAACCTTTCCAGCATCCCAAGGGTCATGCGATCAAAATTCAGGCACTTGGCAACTGGTTCATATTTATGATGGTTGCAGGGTCCTGGGGGGGTCATGTCATCCACTTTTGTAAACTTCTGAGAAGCAAAGTCAAAGGGGAAACCAGATTCCCTTAACGACTGTGTTACTAGCCTACCAAATTCAATGATTCACTTAACAACAGTGGCAAAAAAAGTTGTAAAATGGGGCAAAACTCATTTAGCAAGTGTTTCACTTAGCCACATAAATTTTGGGCTCAATTGTAGTTGTAACTCGAGGACTACCTGTACGAGCAACCTCTTCAGCAAAAATCAGTGCCTAGCATTTCCCTAATCAAACCTGCTTTTTCCCCTATATCCTGCAACTAGAAAAAGAAAAATGCATATTAAATGTGAGTGGAGATGGACAAGGGGTTCTTTTATTGCTTGGTTCCTTTGCATCCAAATTCATATGCTGAGCCTGAATAAGATCAGTGTAAAGCCCATGTCCCACTGCACCAACGGAAGCAAAGAGGATGTAAAACGGACAAAAAAGCTTGTCATCCGTTTGAAAACGCGATGCATCCATTGTGTACTCACTGCGTAGGTGTTTCATACGCTCTATCCGTCAAACATCTGTCTACGGCTATTTCATCCACTCAAAAAGTTTTGAGCTGCACAAAACTTTTTCAGCAGATGAACTTTCCACCACGCACGATATACATCCACGACGTATACGGGCAACAAACGTTCGACGTCCGTTGTCATCCGTTAAATGTCCGCTGTATCCTCTCAGCATCCTCTGGACATCCCCTCAATTCACACACGCTGCAGCTGAAAACAGAAAGAGGGAGGAAGCGAAAGGCACACGGAACATCCACACAGCGTTAGTAGCACGGAAATAGAAAGGATGTAAGCGGATGCATCTATGCATCTTCGTATATAAAGGATTTAAAACGGGGAAACGTTTGTATATGGACGTATCTCGATATTTATAGGATGTCTGGAGTATGCTAGAGTATGTGGAAGGACACCGAGCGGAAAACCGCATTTCCTATAAAAAGGGGAGGAAATCACCTGGATCTCACTATCAGTCCAGCAGCCATGGGTACAGACCTTTTCACCCTTGCTCTTGCTCTTCCACTCATCCATTGATCTCCACCATGGGTCATCACACATCCTTATGGTAGCTGCCACCATTCAACACCAGAACCAAGCCCTCTTCAGATGTTTCACCTACGCAAGGGAAAAGGAGACATCAGAGCTTGTGTGGTCCGACGATGGATCGGAGAAGAGTGGAGTTTGGACTCTGACCAGTTGATTGGTGGAGCTGAGGAATGAAAGACCCTCGTGCATTCCGCACTTCATGGGATGCACATCCATGTTTGACGAAATTGTGAGCATTTGAGACCCAGGTTAACCAAAGCGTAGCACAACTTCCGGCCCAGCCTGGACCCTGGACTGAAGGTGGCATTGACTCTGCACCACCTGGCCTCTGAACCACATACAGAAACATGCAGTATGCCTGGGGTGCCACACAACACCATCAGCAAGTGTCAGAGAAGTGGTGCAGGCCTTATCGTAAGAATATGTGGAGGAGCTCCTCCAGTGTCCCTCCACTGAGAGGCTGGAGGGAAGTTTGCAGAACAGTGTATCAGAGGTGGGACTTTCCCCACACCGTGGGAAGGCCATAGATGGGAAGCACGTGGCCTGCAAAGCTCCAGCAAACTCAGGGTCCTCTCTTCACAACTACAAGGGCTTCTTCAGTATCATCCTCTTTGCCATGGGTTATGCTGACTACAAGTTCATGTACATCATGCTTCAGGCAACGGATCTGCTTCAGATAGCCAGTATACAACGCCAATGACTCAAGGATGGGCTGGAACACAACTCATCATGGGTTTTCGATCCAGACCCCATACCCATGACACACAGATGTGCCTTACTTCTCATGGGTGATGACGCCTTCTCCTCAGAACCTACCTCATGAAGCCCTACAGTTCCAGATACTCACCCGTGAAGTGAGGTTCTCAACTACAGGCTGTCCAGGGCAAGACGGAGTGGTGGAGAACGCTTTGGCATCCTGGCCAACGGTTCCAGGTACTTTCTCACCACCATGCAGCATCACCAGGGACTGTGAGGAAGATCGTGGAGCTTGCTGCATCCTGCACAATCTCATGCGCACCCGCTACCCAGTGTTGCCAGAACAGGCTTGTGGACCGTCAACAAGGTGGGGACATGGAGCCTGGTGATGAGGCAGGACAAAACTGATCGACACTGTGGCGTACCAGGCCCCAACAGAGCTTCACATGAGGGAAGAGCAGCGCAACCTCCTGAACACCTGGTGCACTCCCCAGCTGGAGCCAGTGGAGTTGGCAACACAGGATGGTAGATGCTTAATGGATGCTTCCTTGAGCCTGTCTCATAACATGATTGAGATCGTCCTGTATGTTGAGTGGCCTACAATGGATAGGAGATTAATAAACAGCTTTGTTTATTTTGAAATGTGTGATCAATGAATAAATTGTTATTGATAAAAAAGGGCATATGTGTGCAGCTGGGGGCGTGGACCATACAGTCCCACTATGCTTGCACTGGAGGTTTATTCAATCCCACATCTTCCTTACCTATTCACAGCTTCCTTACCATCCCACAGCTATCCTTACCCATCCCACCACTATCCTTACCATCCCATAACTATCCTTACTATCCCACAAGCATGCAAAGGCTTAACCCTTTTTTCAAAGTTTTCACCAACACTTTATTAAGTAAATAAAATGAACCAAGTGGTGTTAAGCAAAGATACCTTTATTAACAACGGTCTTAGTAAACTGTATGACTTTATTAAAAAAACCAAAATGAAACCAAGTAAAGTGTCTTTAAGCAAAGATAAAGTGAACAGTAACAACTCAGTCTGTTGGCAATATTTCAGTCACTCTGAGGCATGTCCATTGTCTCAGCTGTCGACGTGGCAGGGACTGTGGGAGGTGGCTGTGGCTGGAGTGCTGGGTCTGAAGCGCCATTGGGGTGCCTGGCCCTGAGAGTACAACAGGGATGGTGTGTTCAGGAAGCTCTCAGAGAGCTGACTCAGTCCCGTGGAGTTTGAGAGGCTCTTCCTCAAGGACCTCGGATGTCAGGTACAGTACTGATGACAGATTTCTGTTGAGGGGCTTGGCTGTGGGGTGGAGAAGGAGGGTGTAGTTGGGGCTGTCTGGTCTGCAGCTGGGTGAGGTGAGGCGTCTGTGGCGTGCGATGTACCTGGGCCTGAACTGGAAGGGCTGCCTCTGCTGTGGGAAGTCTTGGTAGTCGTAGCTTGTAGGTGAGGGGCTGTTGAAAGCCGTGGAAGGGCTGTGACATCGCAGGGGTGGAGGAGCAGTCCTGGACTGGGTGGAGCAGGTTCAGTTGGGCCTGGAGGGTGGTGCAGCAGTGCTTGATCTTCTCCTTCATCACCTGGTACTGGGCCTTGGGCAGGTCCATAAGGGTCTGGCTCACGTACTATGAAGGTCTGCTGGAGTTCGGAGGTGGATATTCGCTGTGGACCAGCTGAGAGAGAAGATTCTGTGCTGGTCTTGATCGTGTCCCTGATCTCCAGAGGACAGTGGCTCTGGCCCTCCAGTCTGCCTCTCTGCCTTGCTTTCTGTGGAGGTGGAACTGGGTGTGGTGGTGGTGGGTGGGTCTGGGTAGAAACTAGCAATAATAACTTCATGCTACATTTTGAAAATAAGAGAAGCCAATAACCACGTAAACCTCTGGAAACAAAAAAATATGAGAAGAAGATAAGCAAGACATAAAGTCAAGAGGGAAGCTACCTGCACACAGAGAGAGCACTAATACCAAAGAACACACAATAATAACAATGGACAAAAAGTAAAAGCTAAGTACATCACTGAGATGGAAGAGGAAAAAGTAACGGAATGCATCAAATAGCATAGGAGCCTAGTAAATATAGAAAGCGAGAGAGTTGAACACGAGAGGGGAAAAAACAAATAAGACTACTATAGAAAATGAAAGCAAGAACCATACAAACAATCAGGAAGCTAGCAGCTTGGCACAAATAAGAGAGATACATATACAAAACACAACACAAAAAAGAGCATCAAGTTGAGAAAATCTAAAAAAAAAAAAAAAATAACAAACAAAAAAAGCAGCAAGCATGGAGACTATTATTAGAGATAGCAGACATAGCACATACAGGATAAAAAATAAAAAAAAAAAAAACAACAAAAAAAAAAAAAAGAAATGCAATGTGCTAAAAAAAAATACAAAACATAAAAACAAAAGAAAAAACGAGAAATCAGCAAAAGTAAATAACGAACAACAAAGAAGCTACAATACATGAATATCATGATCTTACCAAAAAAGATCTAGAATAGCATTAATGATTAAAGGAAAGAAAATCAAAAAGACAAAAAAGAAAATAGAGAAAATGATGAAGCACAATACTCTAAAAAAAAAAAAAAAAAAGAAAGATTAAAAATCAGAATAATAAAATACAGAAATAAACAGACCAAATTACACAAGACACTAAAACTACATAACAATGGATCTACGAGAAAATGAGAAAAAAAAAAAAAAAAGATAAACAAATAGATATATCAACTCATAAATTACAACTTCTACACTTCACATAAATAAAGCAATATAATATATAAACTAATAGAAGCAAGAGAAGCATATCAAAGGAAGAACAATTCAAAGACAGGAAAAGAGCAGACATAAGAAGAAAGAGAAAAAATCATAAAAGGGGAAAAAAACATAAGGAAAATCCACCACAAAAAAAACAAAAAAAAAAAAAAGCAAAAGAAGAACAAAAAAGCAAACAAAGCAAACAGCAAAAAAGCAAAAGAAAAGAGACGAAAGACACACCCAGACAGCAAAGAGAACAAGCAAAAAACTAAGACAAAAAAGACAAAACAAAAAAAAAGAAGAAGAAAGACAAACAACAGAAAAAGAAGGAAGCAAAAAAGAAAAACACAAAAAAGACAAAACAACGAAAAAAGGAAAAGAAAAAGCAACACAGACAAAAGAAAAAAGAAAGAAAAAGACAAACGAGCAAAAAAAAAAAAAAAAAAGAAAAAAAAGACAAAAAAAAAAAAGAGAAACGACAAAAAACCAGCAAAAAAAAAAAAAAAAGATAAGAAACAGCAAAAGCAGACAGAAAAAACAGACACACCAGCCAGAAAAAAATTTAAAGAAAAGAATAAATACAAAAAAATTGCCAAAGAGGAACAAAAAGTATGGAGATAAAAAAAAAAATAGATGAGTTCTGCACTATAATTGACAACAAGGAGCTGAGCAGAGAGATAAGGACAAGGCTATATACATACTTTCTTATCCAAACATGAATCGACGAACCATGGTGTTCTTTCAAGATGTCTCTGGCAGCAGGTCTTTCCTCTGAATGGTGACTGGTTGCGAGCTGCATGCTTTTATATCCACGGAGCTGATGCAATTCATCCTCCCCGCATGCGCAGTGAATGCTTTGCATCCTCTACGCATCTGCTATGCATCTGCTATGCATCCTCTAGGCGTCCGTGATGCATCCGCGTCATCCACTACGCATCCGCTCCTTCTGCTAGGCGTCCGCTTCGCTATTCTCCCCCGGAAGCCCTGCGGATGTGTCATCCGCTTCCATCCGCTAGTCTTCCTACGAACATCCGCTTACCATCCTCGCTACGTACTACCCATGTCTGTTCCTTTCCATTGTTTTCCGTTCTGTTTATGCAAATTTGGGGCACTTTTGAGAGCGGATAATAAAGGATGGAGCACCCCAAAATTTTGCTCGTCCTTTTTGCATACGTTTTGCATCCGTCGGCCAGTGTGACCTAGTAACTGATCAACTTTCTGACAACTAATATGCTCACATTGTTAAAATTAAACACATCACACCACAGTGTGTACATACTAAGTGTGCATTAAGTATGGTGCAAAAACGATGTGCAAATTCTCCTGGCATTTGTATTTCAGTATGGTGCAATTGAAAAGAGATAACATGTTGTAGCACGAAGTGCCAAATATACATCAGAGCCATGTTTGATTCCTTCAACCATCTCTGCTAGAAATTTATAAGCATATTTTATTTTTATAGTTGCTTTTTTCTCAAGAAATTACGAATTGCTTAATTATACTAAGGAAACTTCTGCATGACTACCATGTTGTTTCTATCTGTTGCAAAGGATTTAGGGCCAAGCTATCAATTGATGTCTATTTATCTTTCTCATTGACAGCACTGGTGCAACAAGTTAGAATATGTGCCTTATTGCAGTGGTCCCCAATATTGCAACTTAGTGGCTTGGCAGGGGGATGTTGGCTCATGTAAGTCAGGCTGTGCTTATGTGTACACCAGCCCGCCAGTTGAATGGCCCAGTTCCAAATATCCATGGCCTGATAGTGGGCTATGGTCCAGGTGATGGGGACCCCAGCCTCAGTGCATTGTACACTGCTAACACAAATTATACCATGCATCTCTCACTACCGTTTTCCCCAAAATACGACCTACTCTAAAAGTAAGACCTTGGTTGATTTTTACACATGAGGCCAATATAAGCCCTACCCGCAAAATAATCCCTAATTATTGTAAGATCCCACCCACTCCAGAGTGCAGGGGTAAAGATAAGCTAGGGTGGGGATTAGGGGGTGGAGCTGCCCTACTACTTATCTTTGGGCAGTTGTAGCCTCACCAGCCCATTTCATTTGCAGCCAGCAAGTTTGGCAAGGCTTTCCTGAAGGACTCTGTAACTGATAACAAAGCTCCAGATCAATCCGGAGTTGTATTATCAGCTGCAGAGATCTTCAGGGAAGCCTTGCCAGCCGCAGAAGAAGTTCCTGAAGGCCTCTGATAGTGAAAAGGAGGTCGGGGGGTGTGACATGTGCAAGTGAGGTTAGTCAGTGGATGATATTCCCCAAAAATAAGACCTGGTGCCTTTTTCGGTGGCAAAAAAAATAAAAGACAGGGTTTTATTTTCAGGGAAACACAGTAGTTCACTCGCAACTAAATAATTACTTGTGTCATTTAATAGTGCTCAGAAGACATTCGAAAGTCACCTGAATTCTTTCCTGTGAGCTTTGGGATGCTCCTTAACCAGTTGAATCTAAGTTATTGATGGGAGAAATATAGGATCAGTATATTGGTTTTTTAATATAAGTATATTGGTTTGGGTTGGTTTTTTTGCCACTTTGTTTTTTAATGGATAGAAAGAAATTAAGTTCGATTACAAGATGATTAGGAAGATTTATTTCCCTAGAAAGCATTCTCCAATTCGTTTTTCAAAGCCTAGCGTTAAATTATCCTGTATTCAGCCCTGTGTATAACCTAATATTAGCTGTATACTTGCTTATAGGCAGCTACTCCAACAGAGTAGGCGTAGAGTAGATGTATAGATCAAACAGCTTTATCTGTTAAATTTGATCAGAATGACAGTGAGAATTTGGATTTTTTAATTTAAAATATTTAAGCAGAACAGAGAAACACTGAGGCGCAAAAAAACAATCCTGAATGCTAAATGTTAAAAATCTGAATGTTTAAACTTGTTAAAAAAAAAAAAGCAGGAAGTGAGACAGTTCCACTAGAGAGCAACCAATTATTTTGATGAAGTCTACTTTAGAAGTCTACTTTTTACTATATTTACAGTATGTGCATAACTATAGTTCAGTATATACAGTAGACAGAAATGTTTAGCTTTAGGTTATTTTTCAGATGAGTTTCTGCAGTTTCATTATTTCACTACAGTCTCAGAAATGTGACAGATGTTTGCAATCATTGTATCTGTGAACTCAGTAATATACTTCTTGGTGCCTTCCAAAAGTTTTGTATTTCATTTACTCATAAGATTTATATCCCAGCTTTCCTCCATGGACTCAAGATGATTTACATACTTTTTGTTATTCTAAATTTTCCCAACAACAATCCTTTGATATAGGTTGAGTGGGAGAAAGTAACAGTCACCCAATAAGTTCTCATGACAGAGTTTTCCTGAATTTGAACCTGAGTTGCCAATGCCAATCCAAAATATACTGGCTCTTCAGTTGAGGCTGTTTGGCAGATTGTGTCAGTTTTGTCTAGTGATTAAAGATACCAGGCTAGAAACAAGAGACTGTGAGTTTTAGTCCCACATTAGGCATGAAAGCTGGCTGGGTGATTTTAGACTACCTTAGACATAACTTTGGGCCAATCACCAGGATAATTATTTGTTTGTTTGTATGTATGTATGTATGTATCTATGTATGTATGTATCTATGTTTATTTAATTATTTAATTTATATTGTCACCTATTTGCCCATGGCAATTCAAGGCGGCTTACAAAATATAAAACTACATTGAAAACAAGAAACTAATAACAAGAATCAAATAAATTAATATAATAAAGTCACCCCTCCACCCCCCCAAAATGAGTTCTATTCCCACCTTGGCATGAAAGCTGCCTGGGTGGTTTTGGGCCAATCACCAAGACAATGTCCCACCTTTGGCATGAACCTGGTTGGGTGACTTTGAGCTAATCACCAGGTGAATGTGAGTTCTAGTGCTGCTTTAGGCACACACACTCAGCCCAACATACCTCACAGCATAGTTGTGAGGAAAACAGAAAGAAGAAATATTATCTATGTTTTCCACCTTGAGTTAAAGTAATAAAGGCAGGATTAAAAAAGAATCCTAATACATTATTGTGGCAACTATCCAGAATACCTGCAGGTTATTAATTGCTTGCTCCTGAATTTGGTTTCGGCTCTGGGAATACATTTACATCACCTATTTATGGTGAATTTGCTCAGCAGAACTATATTAACTGATTTGTAGGCTGCTTAGATTGTTGTGCAAGATTTAACTTGGTCTTCAGGTACGTCTGGACCGGGAAGTTGAAAAACAACCTGAGAAGAAGCCATGGAAAATCAAGAAAACCACAGGGATGTGTACATAAAGTTCATGCATGAAGAGCTGAACTCAATTTAAAAGAGAATGTCCTTTTTATGAGAAGGGCTAGGTTTACCGTTGTTGCTTTCGGACTACAACTACAACATTGTGTAGTCCCAGAGGCATCCGACTGCAAATTTTTTGATAGAAAGTCCCACAGGCTTCATTCTGTCCAAGAGGCATTGTCCTGTTTTAAGGTTTATTTTGACTTCCCTTAGCATTTCCAGACCTTGAAGTGACGGTGTTGCAATGAAAATATTGTTTAAACAGGTTCCCGTTTCCATAAATAAAAAAATAAAAACCCATGAATAAAAGGGATGCTTTAGGGTAAAGGAGATTTTGAGTGGGTATTTTTAGCCAATATGGGTATTTCAAGCAGGCCGGGGAGACGTCACACCATCCAGGTAATCTCTCCATGAAAGATCACTATGTTCTCCTCAACCCAGTCAGAGCTGTGCCTGAGGGCTTTTAAAACTCACTTCTGAGGCCTTCCTTGAAAGGAATGTAGCTGACTTATTTCTTCCCACAGTTGAGGTCAAAAGGACCTTTGTGCATGAAGACTAGGGTTAAAAAACAATTCCCTTTATTCTTCTTTATGGCGGCAGCTATCATTTGCTTGAATGTGCAGTTGTGGGCCTGACCACCTCAGACAGACAAACAACCCCCCCCCCCACTGTTTTGTGAATGGCAGCAAAGACACACACACACACACACACACACACATACATTGTGGTGCCAGGGTGTGCATGCCTTTGTCTCTACAGCTCTCTCAGAATGGATTTAAGTCGTGATTTAAATCACAATTTAAATAGCTAGTAAAAAGGCTTGATTTAATCAACTCGATTTAAATCCTAAGTTTTAAAGAGCAACTGTCATCTCTGATGCATGGTTGACTCGCTGACAATCCCAATATTGCAGAATATACAGTCTGGTGCTGCATAACTAAGCTCTATTTCATGCTGAATGAACTAAATTATTAGTGTATCTTAAATAGAAACTATCTTTAGATGGATTTTTATTCCAAAAGCATTTTATTAAAATGGGATAAAAATAAAAAAAATCTGAGTTAATTTTTTTAAAAAATGATTTTTTGGATTGTTTTTAAAATCAAATTTTATGTACCCTAACTTCTCCCATAGTCCTTCATAAGAGATCCAATTGGATCATTTCCCCCCACTCTGACAGTCTGTTGGACTGTCTAGCCACTGAGTGTAATGAAACAGCCTTGGGAATCATTGTGTTACCTGATTTTCAAACATGGACATGTGCTGTTTAATTGAAAATATTTGCAGGCCAGCCTTCATTAGAAAGATAATTAAGTCCCAGCTCTCCTTTACCACAAGGAATGGTTTCCTTTACCTGCAGACAGTCCTTGGCTTACAACCATTTGTTTAGTGACAATTTGAAGATGCAAGAGTGCTGAAAAAAAATTGACTTGCAATTTTTCACAGTTACGACAATTGCAGCATCCCCATGGTCATGATTCAAAATTCAGATGCTTGGCAACTGGTTCATATTTATGATGGTTGAAGAGTCTTGTGATCCCCTTTTGTGACCTTCTGACAAGCAAAGTCAATGGGGGCAGCCAGGTGCATTTAACTGCCACGTTACTAACTTAACAATGGCAGTGGTTCACTTAACGGTTGCAAGAAAGGCCGTAAAACCGTAACAAAGGTTGCAAGAAAGAAGAGAAACGCTAGGGGAGGGGCAACTCGCTTTACAGCAGTCTTGCTTGGAAACAGCAATTTTGGACTCAGTTGTGTTTGTCAGTTGAGGACCACCTGTGCTTAAGATGGAGCAGAGGAGGAGGGTAGGTTTGCAAAACATGGACTTCTCCCCCTCAGTTAGAGAAGGTGGACTAAGTTGTTTGGGAGAATGGTGCCCACACAATGCTTGTTACATTTAGCCTTTGCAGATAGTCCTCGACTTACAATAGTTCACTTAGTGACCATTCCAAGTTACAACGCCATTGGAAAAAGTGACTTATAACCGTTTTTCACACTTACAATCGTTGCTGTATCCACATAGTCATGTGATCGAAAGTCAGATGCTAAGCAGCCGACTCACATTTACGACAGGGTCATGTGTTTACATTTTTTGTGACCTCCTGGCAAGCAAAGTCAAGGGGAAAGCCGGATTCACTTAACAACCATGTGACTAACTTGACAATTGCAGTGATTTAGGGCACAGAAAGGTTGTAAAAAATGGAGGGAAAAATTCACTTAAATGTTTCACTGAGCAACAAAAATTTTGGGCTCCATAGTGGTCGTAAGTTAAGGACTACCTGCTGTGATTTCTCTTTCTTTCTCCCTCATTTTATTTGCATGAAGGCCCCATTTGATATCTTATGTGAACCAAAAAATGAATCTAAAGATGCTATCAGCTTTTCTCTATTGACAGGTTCTTCATTTAGTGACTTTCCAAAGCTACAATGGCACTGAAAAAAGGAACTTAAGTCTGCTTTCCTCATAACCCTTGCCCTATCCCCATGGTCACATGATCAGAATTCAGCTGCTTGACATTTATGACAGTTGCAGTGTCGGGCGGGGGGGAACCTGATTCATATAACAATCCTGTTACTAACTGCAATGATTCACTTAGCAACTGGGGCAAAAAAGTTGGGGCAAAATTCACTTAACCACCATCCCACTTTGCAATGGGAATTTTTGGGCTCCATTGTAGTTGTAAGTTGAAGACTACCTGCCTTATCTTGGGGTTCCTGGCTCTGAACCACCAGTGAGAATGACACAGCAGGCTAAATTGCACAGCAGTGAGAATGGCATAGCATGCTAAAACAGGGAGGTGAGAAATTGTAATTATCTGGAAGACTCTCTAAAGCTATTTGTGAAAATTGGCCTCTCTAACAGAGAGACGAACCACTTATATATCTTTTTTTTTCTGTTCATTTTAATTATCTCATTTATTGTTTGGGGAAGGCAAAATAATGATCACAAAATAAGAAAATTGCAGCTTTTTTCTTCCCCAGTAGAGGGCACAAAGACTTTCCTGCACAGGCTCCATGTATAGATGAAAAACAAGGCAAACTTCAGCAGGTGAACGAGCCATTTTTAATTTTTTTTACATTAAATTTTAAATTTTAAAAATTATTTTTTTTTAATTTGACCACAGTTGAGCCCAAAATTAGAATCTCTAAGTGAAACATTTGTTAAGTAAGTTTTGCCCCATTTTATGAACTTTCTTGCCACAGTTGTTAAGTGAATCACTGCCGTTAAGTTAATCATATGGTCGTTAAGTGAATCTGGCTTCCCCGTTGACTTTGCTTATCATGAGACCTCAAAAGATGACCATGTGATTCTCCCAACCGTAATAAACATGAATCACTTGGCAAGCATCTGAATTTTGATCACATGACCTTGGGGATGCTGTCACAGTTGTAAGTGGAAAAACAGTCCTACGTCACTTTTTTCAGTGCTGTCATAACTTTGAATGATCACTAAATAAATGGTTGTAAGTCGAGGACTGCCTGTATACAATAGATAAAATAATTTTTCCTGTAGGTTTTTTATCCTTCATTTTGGTAAATGACTTAATTCTCATCCATCTGAAAAACACAAATCGAACAGAAAATTAGTGCTATATGGCCGTTCAGCACTTTAAATGGTCACTAAATACATTGTTGTAGTCTACTTAGCAAGGTTCTAGTAGCGCAGATTTTCCCAGGATGGTTTTTCCACAAGTTTCTTCTAGCCTGGCCAAGCACTGAATTTGATAGGTTTACTTACAAATCACAGAGTGGTGCAGTGGCCTAGAGTGGAGCTCTTACCTCACAATCAGGAAGCTGTGAGTTCGATCCTAGCTGGGGGCAGTTATTTCTATCTCTGGTCACAATGAGAATGTATCTGCTGAACAAAACTCGGCATTGGTGACAGGAAGAGCATCCAGCCAGTAAACACTCAGCTCCATTCAATGACCCAGAAAGAAGATGATGACTTACAGATCACAGCTAGATGGGATTGTGTTGCAGAAGGCTCTCGTATAAAGCCAGGAAAGAGACCTGCTGTGATAAGGACTGTGGACAAATTATTATGTAAGCAATGTAAGGAAACTTCCTATGCCTGTGTAGAATAGATAGTTTTGGGGGCAATGATGGCTACCGGCAATTGTAGTTTGCGGATGGACATCCTTACCATCCATTAAGCCTTTCTCTTTTCTGTTCTCTCCAGAGATTCGAGAAGAAGTTCAATTCTGAGCAAAGCTCAGGCAGTGTCTCCAAAGGAACACAGTTTGAGTATGCTTGGTGCCTGATCCGCAGCAAATACAATGAGGACATCAAAAAGGGCATTGCCCTTTTGGAAGGTGAGCTTTAGACCAGCTGCAAAGCGGCTCCCCTGATCTGCCTTACAAAAGCCTTTCTTAAGAATAAATTCCCATATTTCCTTTCATAATCTGAATAATGTTGTCTTTCACCTGTTAGACCTTATGGATACCGCAAAGGATTGAAAGGCAGTTATAGGGGGGAGGAAATGATCTATTCTCCAGTGTAGACGTTCTCGCTAATCTTTCACACAAGACACACTCCACTGCAGTGATAGGGAGCTTAAAAGCTTTTGCCGTTCTAATTGAAGCAACCATGTTAATTTTGGGACTACATACAGGTGAGTTCGATCCGAGGTAGAGACAGTTATTTCTCTCTCTGGGCACAATGAGAATATATCTGCTTGAAAAAACACTCCACATTGGTGGCAGGAAGGGCACCTGGCCAGTAAACACTCAGCTTTATTCAATTGCCCAGACTCCACCCTGCAAGGGGTATGGGGTCATTAAAAAAGATGGTCCTCAATTTATGACAGTTTGTTTAGTGGCCATCCAAAGTTAGAACATAACTGAAAAAAGTGGCTTATGGCCATTTTTCACAGATACGACCATTGCAGTATCCCCATGGCCAGGTGATTTACATTCGGATGCTTGACAGCTGACTTACATTTATGACAGTTGCCATGTATCTGGAATCATGTGACTCCCCTTTCGCGACCTTCTGGCAAGCAAACTTGACAGGAAAACCAGATTCACTCAACAACTGTGTCATTGATTTAAGAACCGCACTCATTCACTTAACAAATGGGGTGACAAAGGTCGTAAAAGGGGGCAAGATGCACTGAACAAATTTCTCACTTAACAATGTAAATTTTCGCCCTCCCAGAGGCCTGAGAGAAGCCTCCGGACTCTGGGAAAGGTGAAAAACGCTCCTTGTGGAAGATCTGGAAATCTGGAAACAGGCCTGTTTCTGGCTTCCGGAAGGCCTTGAACCCAGGAAGGCTGTTTTTGCCCTCCCAAAGGCCCAAGGGAAGCCCCCGGACTCTGGGGAAGGTGAAAAATGGCCCTCCTGGAAGTTTTGATGGCCACACCCACCCTCAACATACCCACCCAGCAACCAGGCAGAGAACTGGTTGTTGGGACTTTTGAATCCTACCCCTGTCAACATTCCCTAAACTTTGCTGAAGATGTTACTTATCCTAGTAACAAAATGTTAAGAAACCAACCCACAAGCTTGGAGAATGAACCTTCACCCTCAAAATTGAGACTCTTAAGGTCAATCACTTCTTCTAAAGTCCACACTATTCAAACAGTAAATATGGTGAGGCTCATAAAGTTAAAAGCCAAATGTTGGTCATCCTCAACACAGTAAAAACTAATCCATCAGCTTGGAGAACAAACCTTCACCCGAGATGCAGCTAGTCGCCACTATTGCAAAGTCTCAATTTTGATATCTAGGAAACACAAATTTAAGGTTTGTAGAGTAAGCTGTTAAGCCAACCTGTTTTTTTTTTTTTTGCTAGTTCTTTCATAACTTTTGGGAAAGCATTTTAAATACTGNCTGTTTTTTTTTTTTTTGCTAGTTCTTTCATAACTTTTGGGAAAGCATTTTAAATACTGAGTTGTGCTTCTTAATTGATTCTTCCATGTTTGGAAGGAAAACACACCTTTTCATTTATTTATATAACTTGCCAAAGTATGGTCCTAACCGCAGTAGCTAGATTCAGGTGGACTAAATGAGAGTTCCTCAACCTTTTTGGCTTTGCAGACTGGGGGGGGGGG
>BHFT01018729.1:102638-133590 GCA_004320025.1 Laticauda laticaudata | reverse complement strand
AGTGGATGGGTCTGCACAAACAGCGAGCATGCGCACCCATCCCTTCCACAAATGGAGCATCAGGTGCGCAGAGTTGGGGACCCCTGATCTAAATGCACTTGTAATTTAGCAGCCAACCAAGGTAATGCAGTAGCGCCCTTTCAGTGTTCCTTCCCCCAGCAGAACAGTGGTCTTGAACCAGGAGGCTCAATTTAAGTTATGCCTGTGTGCATCTTATATTCCTCAAGGATTCAGCTTTGCTGTTGGAAAAAACAGGGAAGACAAAGATTCCTCTTTCTTCATATTATGTTTCATTTCATCATATACAGCAGGGGTGTCAAACACTATTTCATTGAAGCTGCACCAGGGTTGTGTTTGACTCGGTGAGGGAGGCGAGATGGGCGTGGTCAGGATGGGCATGGCCAGTTCAACATCACTCATGTCAGGGGTGTCTGTGGTGGCCCAAGCACTGTACCAGTGAAACAGGCTCCCATTTTTGGCTGCCGTGGCCTCCTGCAACCTTCTGCCAGCAAAAACAGAACCCGTCCTCCTAAGCTCCATTTTCAATGGAGACCGTGGTAGCAGAAAACGGAGATCGGGAGCCAGTTTTTGCTGGCAGAAGCACTGCTGGCTGGTCCTTCATTGTTTCCAGGGTGGTCCCGTGGGCCACATCTAAGTACCCCATGGGCCGAACCTGGCCCCCCAGGTCTTTAGTTTGCCACCCCTGATTTACAGGTAGGTAGTTCTTGACTTACAACAGTTCATTTAGGGGCTGTTCAAAGTCAATGGCACTGAAAAAAGTGACTTATAACCCTTAAAAAAAACACTTTTAACAACTGTTGCAGCATCTAGTTGGTATCGTGATCAAAATTTGGACCCTTTGGTAACTAGTTCATGTCTATGATGGTTGCAGCTGGTCCTACTGCCAAGGTCATAAGCGTGAAAAATGGTCATAAGTCACTTTTTTCAGTACCATTGTAACTGAACGGTCACCAAACTGTTGTAAGTCAAGGACCACCTGTATTAGAAACTCATGTACAGCCATTTTTCTTCCCTTTGCCTTTGATTGATTGATTTGTTTTCTTAGAACTGCTGCTCAAAGGGAACAAAGAAGAACAGAGGGATTACGTGTTTTACCTCGCGGTAGGCAATTACCGGCTGAAGGTGAGCTTGTGGATAGTTCCCTCTTTGTTTCCCTTGCTTGCCTCTATTTCTGGATTTGCTGGCGTTTTATGTTTCTGGGTCTGGCTGTGCCTGAACTTCAGTTGGCTGACATTGGACTGAAATCAAGGCAGTTTGGGACTCCCAAGCCAGAAGAAATCACATTCCCTTAAAAGAGGAATTCCCGATTTTGAGCACTTCGAGGGACACAAGAAAGATGCCTGGCTGATGGAAGAAGCTTCTCAAAACATTTTCAAAGTTAAAAAAAAACAAAAAACCACAAGGAAATCTAGTTGTCTTTTGGGAGTGGGGAGGAGAAGCAGATTTTGGAAGAGCAGTAGCCATAGCATTTAGTTTTATAAACCACTTCCCAGTGGTTTACAGTTCTCTCTAAGCCAAGGATGTTAAACTCAGTTTCATTGAGGGCTGCATTAGGGCTGTGATTGATCTTGGGTGGGGTGGATGGGTGTGGCCAACTGGGTGGGCATGGCTTGCTTGACGCCACTCCCCAAACTGCTGGCATGTTTCCTCTTCCCATTGGGTAGACCGGGCCGAAGCCATGCTGTCCTGATTTTCCCTCTTCGCATTGGGTATCCAACCCTTAGGCCTTGAGTTTGATACCCCTGCTCTAAGTGGTTTACAGAGTCAACATATTGCCCCCAGCAATCTGGGTCATCATCGGAAGGATGCAAAACTGAGTCAAACTTGAGCCGGTCAGGATCGATCTCTTGGCAGTGGGCACAGTTAATCTGCAATATTGCATTTTTAATCATTTGGCTACTTCAACTCAATGATGCTTGGCTGACCACATCCTTACTTCTCTTTTCAAATCCTCTCTATGATTTGGTCTCCCTCAAACTCTCTATGTTGACCGAGGGGTGGGTGGGTCATTAGATTGGGATTAGCTGACATACAATTTGTTCTTCTTCACTTCCCATCTTTTTTATTCTGGTTAGATAAGATGAAAGGTAATTCAGATTCGGAAACAGATTCTGTAAAGTTTATTGGAACCCCCCTTTTTTTAATTGATACAAGCTAATTGTCTTAGACAACCCTAGTTCCCTTGATCAAGAAATA
This sequence comes from Laticauda laticaudata, assembly GCA_004320025.1. Classification (NCBI taxonomy): domain Eukaryota; kingdom Metazoa; phylum Chordata; class Lepidosauria; order Squamata; family Elapidae; genus Laticauda; species Laticauda laticaudata. Next base: position 131,373 of record BHFT01018729.1, on the reverse strand, counting down.
GATGAGCACTGTGCCTTAGAGTCAGACAAGACAGTCAGGGAAATCTTTTTCTTTTTAAAATAACAGGTAGTCCTTGACTTACAACAGTTCATTTAGTGATCGTTCTAAGTTACAATGGCACCAGAAAAAAAAACAGTTACAACTTTTTCACATAATGTTCCCATGATCGTATGATCAAAATTCAGATGCTTGGCCAACTGGTTCATACTTATGACCGTTGATGTGCCCCAAGGACCTTTTGACAAGCAAAGTCAATGAGTAAAACCAGATTCACTTAACAACAACATAAATCACTTAGCAACTGCAGTGATTCACTTAGCAACAGTGGCAAGAAAGGTCATAAAATGGGACAGAACTCACTTAGCAATTGCCACGCTTAGCAATAGAAACGTTGGGGTTCATTGCAGTCGTAAGTCGCGGACCATCTATAACAGGATCTCGAAAGCCGATGGCACTGCCACTCCCTCTTTCTTATGCCAAAGAGAGTTAAAATAGAGGCAGTTTAAGCGTCTTTGTGATATTCTGTTCCTGTCCTGGGATTACATTGTGTTTTGGGAACTGCCACCAAGTGCTTTTTCCAAGAGTCATTTTTGTCATTTTAAACAACCCCAAACGGACTGGTTGATCCAGGCCACAATTGATTTGTCTTTTACTTTTAGCCAAATGCCTTGAGGGAAAAGCCAATATAGATTTTGAATTGATTGAGTGACCTGAGAACTGTTTGCATTTGGAAAGGTTCCGGTGAGGTAGAAAAAGAAAAGTTCCAGTAATCTTTCCTCAGTGCACTTGAGTTTTGTTTTTTTTTAATTTTTTTTGAACCTTAATGTCGAAACAGACCTCTAATTAGGCATGTTTAAAACTATTCTCCTACCTTCAACACTTTTCTTTCTTCTGGCATTTTGAAAATAGGTTTTCCCCATTTCCTGGTCTTGTGGAACACCTATTGTTTTGTCTGGTCTTCTGGAACGTGGAAGGTGGTGAGATTGTGAAAGAGGAACTCGAGGGATGTAACTAAACCCCCCCCTCCCAACCTTGGCTGTGTTTGGGGTTGACTAGTTAATTTGGCCTTGCTTTATCTCTTGACAAGTAATCTTGGGCTTCATAAACTTCATGGAAAGCAGGGTGTTGGCCATCCTTATCTGTCTTGGTTGATCCTCTTATCTGGGCTTTTTATGGACTGCCACAGTGCTGTGATCATAACTCTTCGATCCTTGGGCATGTTGTCAAGGCAGCAGGGCAGATAAGAAGCATGTCTGGGTCTGAGGGAGGGAGGGAATTTGTGCAAAGCACAGCTGGGTGAACAGTGCATTCCTTAATCGTGTTTTGCTCAAGAGGAAATCCCACTTGAGCCAGGTGTAGGATACGGCCTTAAGAGTAGGAATGGAAGGGAACGGTTGATGGAAGGAAATCCAGGCTTGTTTTGATGCTTCTGTGTGGTGCAAGAGATAAGCTATTAAGATTGCAGGATGAGGTGAATTGAATCCACTCCAGCTCAAAAACATTATGGGATGGTCTGGAAGTTGTTGTCTCTCTGTTGAACCTCCCTCCAGTGAGCAAGCGATGGCCCTCTCGAAAACATGGATGCCAGACTTCTTTGTCTGAAGCAGAAAGGAAGACTGAAAAAGCATGCTTTCTCCCTCATATATTGGGGTTATTCAATGTTTCCCAGCTATTAACATTTGGAGAGCCTCATGTTGAGGAGTATTTTTTCCAGCCTATCAGGGCAACCTGGTCTACCCAATTATGGACCGGAGCATACCGCTTCTGTTTTCGCCTTTCAGCCCCAATCCAGAAGCCTTTGTAAGCAGTCGCTTTTGCCATGAACCATTTTTGTGTTGAATCTATGTTTACTGTCAAAAGAAATAAAGGGAGACTAAAAGGTAAAAAGGTTCCCCTTGTACACATACGTACTTGTCATTTCCAGCTCTAGGGGGCGGTGCTCATCTCTGTTACAAAGCTGAAGAGCCAGAGCTGTCCGAAGATGGCTCTGTGGTCATGTGGCTGGCATGACTAAACACCAGAGGCACAGGGAATATTGTTACCTTCCCACCAAAGTGGTCCCTATTTTTCTACTTGCATTTTTTACGTGCTTTCAAACTGCTGACAAGTAACGGGAACTCACTACATTATGCGGCACTAGGGATTTGAACCGCCAAACTATCGACCTTTCTGCTCAACAAGCTCAATGTCTTAGCCACTGAGCCACTGCGTGCCTCTAAAGGGAGACTAGTATAGATTTATTTTAGCTTTCATCAGCTAGCCACTCCCTTCTGGGATTTGGACCCAGGCTACCTGCATATATTAGGTAGATGTATTATCCTCAAAGCCACAGGATCTCCTCGCTTTGTCAGCAATACCAGAGAGAGAGATTAAGTGTTACAAAGCTCATGTTGCAAAGAGTGTCTGCTAAGGTATCCTGTCCTTCCTTAAAGTCTTTCTAGGCCCAAGTTCTGGGTAGTTCAGGATTTTGTTCCAGCAGTGGCACTTTGGACCAGTGTCATCTTGTTTGTTCCCACAACAACAATGGTCGTAAGACCTTGCACAACCATTCGTGATGAGAAATTTCCTGACAGGACAATGAATCAGAGGAACGACTTGCATCCAGAAGCTCTGGATGCTCCAACACTGGAAGTTTTTAAGAAGAGATTTGGGCAGCCACTTGTCTGAAATGGTATTGGACCGTGATGGCAAACCTATGGCACATGTGTCAGAGGTAGCATGCGAGCCATTTGTGTCCGCAAGCGAGCCGCAGGCAAACTTACCACACTGCATATGTGTGCACCCCCCAGCTGAGGCCTTTTTTGGCCTTCCAGAGGCTTGAGGAAAGCCTTCGCAGACTTTGCAGGCACAATAATAGGTTTCGTTACTTCCTGTATTTCCAGAAATACCGGAAGTGATGAAACGGGCCTATTTTTGGCCTGCAAAGTCTGCAGAGGCTTTCCTCAAGCCTCTGGGAGGCTGAAAAAGGCCTCAAACCAGCTGAGAAACGCAGTGCAGATAAGGGGGGGAGCACGTATGGCCTTCTCGGTTCTGGCATGTGACTGCGCACACGCAAGCGCATGCACAATTTTTGGCACAAGAGCCCAAAAAGGTTAGTCACTATTCATATAGGGTTTCCTGCCTGAGCAGGAGATTGGACTAGAAGACCTCTAAGGTCCCTTCCAATTCTGTTAATTCTGTTTTGCTACCATTTAAATGGCACTGGAAAAAGTGACTTACGATTTTTTTTCACATTTATGCCCCATAGTCCCATGACCAAAATTTGGATGCTTGGCAACTGGCATATAATTTTGATGGTTGCAGTGTCCCAAGGTCACCTGATCCCCTTTTGTGACCTTCTGACAAGCAAAATCAATGGAGAAGCCACTGAACAATCCTGTTACTAACTTAACTGCAGTGATTCGCTGAACAACTGTGGCAAGAAAGCCTGTAAAATGGGGCAAAATTGACCTGACAACTATCTTGCTTAGAGATGGAAATTTTGGGCTTGGTCGTAAGCTGAGAACTACCTGTATTTGATTCTTAGGTATCCGGCCCCTGAACATGGAGAATTACGTTGTGTTTAATAACCAGCTATGGGTTCTCTCTCTGTAACACTGGAGAACTCCCTTGGAATGTGTCCATAGCCATTACATAGGTGAAGTTGATTTTTGTCCTTTTCATCCTCATACCTGTCTACTTACGGGGACCGCCTCTGCCCTATTGTCTCTACCTGTAAAAGTAGGTGAGAATGGCCTTGAGCGATGGGGCAAAGAAATGCTGCCTAGGAAACGGTCAGATAAGAGAGGGCAGAGCTCACAGCCTTATAATGGATGAAGAAAGACTAAGAAGAAATCCACTCTCATTTCCTGGGCTGTTAAGGAGAGGGCAGACAAAATGGACTTTTAGACTTTCTATTGATGTGAACAAGGTAATCCTCGACTTACGATCACAATTTTTCTGTTGCTAAACGAGACATTTATTAAGTGTGTTTTGCCCCATTTTACAAAGGCATGTGACTCTGGGATGAAGCAATCATTGTAAATACATGCCAGTTGCCAAGCTCCCGAATTTTGATCGCATGTCCAGGTGGATATTGTGATAGTGCTGCAAAATTTGCATATATAAGTTGTTTTTTTTCCCAGCACTTTCGTAACTTTGAACTGATGTTAAATGGCTGTGCAGTAGAACCTCTGGTCACAACCATAATTCGTTCTGTAACTTTGGTCGCAAGTCGATTTGGTCGTGATCCGAACCTAATTTTGGAAATTTGGCACTTACAAAAAAAATGGCGCAGAAGGGAAAATCGGCTGGGGGTAAAAAGATTTGGGGTGAATTTTTTGGTCGGAACCCAATTTGGTTGTATATATCATTTTTTTATTTTTATATCTATATTTATTATTATATATCTATAATACCTATATCTATATATGTATGTGTGTGTGTGTTTTTAAGTTTTCGCGGGTACTTACATGTGTGCTGTTCAGCTTCCTTTGGGTATTATCATTGTAGTGTGCTTTTAAAGTTGTAGCTTGTGCTTTTAAAGTCTGTAGCAACGTTTCAGGCAGAATCCTCATCTGCTATCATCAGGCTTTTGTATGAGTTCGTGTGGGTCAGGCTATCACAGCCGTTAGTTTTTAATTGAGGCTACCTAACTGCTGTCCCAAGATGGTTTTTTTTAAAGCATCCTGATTGGTTGGGAGTCTTGCTGTGTTTATTGTTCCTTGGAGTTTGTTTGAATTGGTGTTCTGGGTTTCTTCGTCTGTTTTGTGGCTTTGATTGCTGGCAACCTTTCTTACTGTGTTGGAGGCTTTCAGTGGCAGCTTGGCTTCGTGTAAAAGGACGGCTATTATCTATTTGAAGCTAGGTTTCATCTGGGTTGCCTGGTTGGGGTGTTTTGAAGCTGGAGGTATCAGAGGGAGTCTGTTTGTGCCCAGGTGTTTGCTGCTTGAAAAAAAACCCAGCCACAGAATTATGCAGAGTGGCAGGCTTCGCAAATGAATTGACAGTCTGGTGGTAATCATCTCTTCTATTCCATGCCTTTCAGGTCTTTTTTTCAAAATCTCTATAGCTTCTCTGATGAAACCCAGCACAGAATCATCAGAGAAGCCATAGAGCATTGAAAAAAGACCCTGAAAGCATGATAGAAGAGATGATTCCAGCAAGACTGTCAATCTTTGGAAGCCTGCACTCTCAAATAGAAAAGCATCTCCAACACAAAGCCAGGCAAACCCTGGGCACAAAAAGACTCCCTCTGATCGCCTCCAACTCGAACACCCCCCCACCAGGCCACCCAGATGAACACCTTGCTTCCTAATAGATAATAGCATGCCTTTTACACGAAGCCAAGCTGCACTGAAGCCTCCAACATAGGAAACAGAGTGTTTGCCAGCCAACAAGCCACAAACAGGACAGAGAAACCAGAACACCAATCAAACAAAATTCCAAGAACATAAACACAGACCAAGACTTCCAACCAATCAGGATGTAAAAAAAACCATCTTGGAAGCAGTAGGCTAGCCTCAAATTTAAAACCCAACGCCTGTGATAGCCTGACCACATACAAACTCCATACAGAAGCCTGATGATGGCAGATGAGATTCTGGCTGAACGTTGCTACAACTTTAAAAAGCACTATACATGATTGTTGGGATATAACCCGAAGGAAGCTGAACTGCATTCATGTAAGTACCCGCGAAAACTGAAAAAAACAAATATATATATATATTTTCCTTTCCTGACCATAACTAAGAATTCACAAGCTTCCAATCCCAAAACTTTTTATAGATTGTCCTCAACTACCACAGTTCATTTAGTGACTGGCTGAAGTTACAACGGGACTGAAAAAAGTGACAGGACCAATTTTCATTCTTAAGACCTTTGGGGCATCTTGCATGCACATGATCAAAGTTCAGATGCTTTGCAACTGACTCGTATTTTATGACGGTTGCCATGTTCCAGGGGTCACATGATCACCTTTTGTAACCTTCCGACAAGCGAAGTCAGTGGGGAAGCTTGCTTCACTTAACAGCCATGTTACTAACTTAACAACTGTGGCGATTCACTTAATAACTATGGCAAGAAAGGTCATAAAAATGGGGCAAAACTTACAAATGTCTCACTTAGCAACCGAGATGTTTGGGCTCAATTGTGGTCGTAAGTCGAGGATTACCTCTGGCCATCTCCTATTATTGTGAGAAGTTGAGAAGATCCATCTGTTTTTGTCTTTCTTTCCTACGATGCTGCTTTTTCTTTCTCTACGACAGGAATATGAAAAGGCTCTGAAATGCATCCGAGGCCTATTGAAGACTGAGCCAAACAACACGCAAGCCTTGGAGATGGAAAAACTGATCAAGAAAGCCATGCAGAAAGGTTAGGGGGGCAGAGATGGGGTAGAGAAGGCTAGCCCTTTTTAGCTCAGATCGACTGTACTGGATCCCAAAGTCCAAAGAACGGCAGCTAATATGATCTTTCCTAGTCTGGGGTTATCTTTTTCAACCTCTGGGTTATCCTGGTTTGTAAAGAATTGAGCTATAAACACCGCCTCACAGTTGCAAGACCAAAATGTGAACTAATTTAACCCTAGCCATGAAGTGAAAGTGCCCAGGCACGTGAAATCTTGGCTTTTAATAAGTGCGACAAACCTGGATTACTAAAGAGTGTTATTTCTATCATGATTCATTGGAGAAGAGCCTAATGCTGGGGACGATTGAGGGCAAAAGAAGAAAGGGACAGCAGAGAATGAGGTGGCTGGATAGAGTCAGTGAAGCAGTCGGTGTGAGATTAAATGGACTCCGGAGGATGGTAGAGGACAGGAAAGTCTGGAGGAATGTTGTTCAGGGGATAGGGATGAGTTGGATATGACTTTACAACTAACAACAACAACATTTCTATCCAGAGAACTATGAAAGTGGGAGGTGGTACTCTCTCAGCAAACTGGTTTTATACACACATACATACCTGCGTATGTACATACATACTTACATACATACATACGTTGTTAGTCGCGAAATCATGTCCGACCCATCACGACCCCATGGACAACATTCCTCCAGGCCTCCCTGTCCTCTATCATCCCCCATAGATCACAGATACATACATACACTCAGCCTCCTGCTCCATTGCTGCTATGAGCAAGCAGAAGAAGTGGGTCAGTAGCCATGCGGACTCCCGCTTCATGTGGCTGTTAGTGCTGCTGCCGCAAGGCAGGTGTCGAAGCATGGATAGTCTGGATTATGGGGGCCCTGAGATAAGCCAGTGTGGAGCAGGTGGGACAGCTCCACCCCCACCCCCACCTCATCTTGCCACTGCAGCGCCACAAACACAAGATGGAAATGGCAGCAAACTAGCTGTGCAGGTTCTTAACTAGGGCTTATTTTGGGAGTGGGTGGGCTTATATTAGGGGCACATGTAAAAGCCATGCTAGGATTTATTTTCAGGATAGGCCTTATTTTTAGGGAAACAGGTTACAAACATACACATATGATCATTCAAAATTACAGCAGCATTGAAAAAAAGCGATCTGTGACTTTTTCACACTTAACAACGGTTGCAGTTATGACATGATCAAAATTCAGACGCTTAGCAATGTGCATGTATTTACAATGCTCCTGAGTCATGCGATCAGCTTTCACAAGCTCCTGACAAGCAAAGTGAGTGGGAAAGCCGGATTCACTTAACAACCATGTTAATAAGTGAACGGCTGCAGTGATTTGCTTAACAACTGTGGCAAGAAAGATTGTAAAATAGAGAGAAGCGATATAGAAAGAAGAAGAAATTTCCTGACAGTTAAAACAATTGGAATAAGTTGGAATAAGTTAAAACAGTGGAATAAGTTGCCTCCAGAAGTTGTGGGTTCTGGACGTTTTGAAGAAAAGATTGGACAGCCATTTTGTCTGAAATGCTATAGAGTCTCCTGCTTGAGCTGGTGGGTTTGGACTAGAAGACCTCCAAGGTCCCTTCCAACTCTTTTATTCTGTAAAATGGGGCAAAACTCAATTGTTTCACTTAGCAACAGAAATTTTGGCTTAATTGCAGTCATAAATCAAGGACTTCCTGCAAATGCATGCATACATACATTCACATTCCCCAGCAGTTAATGTTTGAAGATTGCTCAGCAACTGTGGTGACCCTGGCTAGGACTGATGGCCAAGGGATCTTGGCTGACCTCAGGAAGGCAGAGACTGTGGCTATTACTCCTTCGGGTGGGAGAGGTGTGGGTTGCCATGGCAATGGGTTGGTCCAGCCTCCTCTCCCGATGCAGTAGTCCAAAGTCCCTTTAGCGTCTTTAACTGACCCTCGAGGATGACTGCCCCCCTTCCTTTGTTCTCTCCACAGATGGCTTGGTTGGCATGGCGATTGTTGGCGGCATGGCGTTGGGAGCGGCCAGTCTGGCGGGCCTGATCGGCTTGGCCATCGCCAAATCCAAATCCTAAGGCCGATAGGGTAGGCATCCCTTCTCTTCCTCTGGCAGAGCAAGCCTGGCCTGGGCATCTGGAAGACCCAACCCTCCAGAGAAGCGAGCGGAGGGATGATTCAAAACCCTTTTGTTTTCCTCAAATGTCACTAACCTGACTGTAATTCCTGGATTTTGGTCCTCATTTCTCCCCCCTCCCCCGCTGATCAGCTGCTGTGTTCACGAGGGCAAAGAGTGATAATAATGCAGAAATTGCCCAGAGAATGAGGGTGCCCTGGGACTATAATCCCAATTTTCCTCTTGCGTTAATCCAAGCTGAGGTTCTTCTGATATCTCTCCTTCCACTGATACAAGAAGACATACTCAGTCCTTCTCTCTCTCTGCCTTTCACTTCTCCCCAAAATTTGGGAAGAGTCTTCTGGTGAAGTATGGGAGTCAAACCCAAACCCACTTTGGTGTCCCTTCTGGAAATAACCAGGATGTCTTTCTGCCTTTCAGATGAAGCTTTGGCCAAGTGCTGGAGATAAGGCAGCCTTTGGGGGCGGGGGGGAGCAGAATATTTCCTTCACTCAGGCAGAATATTTCCTTCACTCACAAACTGATTTTCCCCTCTGCTTCTGAACTTGCTCTTTAACCGTATCAGTGTGTGTAGTCAGGATGAATCCACTGTCAACACTAGATTTTTTAAAAAATGTCCCTGTTTAGCTTAGCTGGTAGGCTCCTGAGTTCTTTCAATTTCTTTTTAAAAAAGTCATTTTTGTGAAGGTGAAGAGGTTGGGTAGCCTCAGCAAGAGGCCCACCTGTGTTGGCCTCTGATAATGGACCTCGAAACGTGTAGATTTGGTCGTGCATGAGCAGTCCACTCCAAGCCACACCATCTCTTGTTGAACTACAATACCCAAAACTCCTCACTCTTGACCATGTTATCTAGACCTGCTTAGATCTGGAAGTCACAAGTTAGCTAGCTTGAGTAAGACATCGGTCTACATCTGAGGTAGAAAACCATGGTCCCTTCATAACATGTGGACTTCAACTCCAAGAATTCCTGAGCCAGAATGGCTAGCTCAGGAATTCCGGGAGTTGAAGTCCACAAGTCCTAAAAGGGCTGTATATTGTATATACAGGCACAGATAGGAGGACATAGGTATTGATATGCTATCATGAGTGTTGGATGCTTCACACCATTGGAAAATATTGTTCCTCTCTTTTCTAGCATCCGGGTGGCATGAAGGAAGAATAAAATTCATTGAGAGAATGATGTTCTTGGTTTCTTCAACTCTTGGTTTCTGCCTTTCAGGAAGGATGAAGGAAGGGCAAGCCAGAAATCACATCACATGCTGCAAAAACCTTGCGTACTGTGCTTGCCTCGGAGATCAGGATGCAAATGCGTAGCTGTGTTTGCACAGCAACTTCTTTCCTGATCCCATTATCGTATTGGCATCCTTTTGGCAAGCCACCGATGGACCGTGATCCCTTGCCAAACTAAAATTAACCTGGTATTCAAAGAAAGAAAGAAAGAAAGAAAGAAAGAAAGAAAGAAAGAAAGAAAGAAAGAAAGAAAGAAAGAAAGTTTCTGTCACATGTCTTGGGTTCTCCCTCTGAAACTCTCAGATAATATTTCTGTAACCCTGGGCATTTGCCAAGGTCTGCCACAATAATAACTACCTTTTGGCTCACCTTGTACTCTGATGCATTGGCAGTGGAAAATGGCTTAATTGCTTTGAAGGAACCCATGCCAAGTGCAGCAACACAACCTAAAGTTGATCTTCGAAAAGGTGCAGATGGCCTGTTTCGCAAGCCGTTAGGCTTGGGGTGGGGGCCAGTTCATGCCTGTAAACAGACCTCCTAGAACATTCCAGAAATTTTCAAGGTAGCTTTTGGACTAAGCATGTTCCTTGCCCAGTTTATAGAATGACTCTAGCAAAGAAAGTGATTCTGTTCCTTTCTGTTAGTTTGTTCTATCTGGCACTTGTTTTTTTCCCCCTAGATTTTAAACAGAGCGTAACAGCTTTGCTCTCTGGTGGCTAGCAGCAAAGGTGAAGAACTTTCTTCCTAAATCAAAAGGTGTGAAATACTTCTAGTTTACATTAAATTCAAGATTCTCCCTTTGAAACTACTACTTCCATAAGGGATTCGACCTGGTACAATGGCTAGTGCCTCAGTGAGAGGTGGAAAGGAGTAAGCTTAAATTTATGGAAAGCTCGCCTTTGTTTTTTTTTCAAAAGGTGTCTTTTGTGGCACTACTTTATGGTTTCTTCAGAAGACTTGGCAAAGATTGGCTCTTCCTCCAGGCACTGGGGCCAGGATATTAATGTTGTGCTAGCATGGGTGGGTGTGAAATCTTGGGAACAAGATTTTTATCGGGAGCCTCAAATTTTCTTTGAAATGATTTCATTTTTGGCCACCACCCACTTTCCATGGGGTCAGATACTGTAAATGATCATAGGAAAAGAAAGAAAGAATTCTTTCTTTCTTTCTTTCTTTCTTTCTTTCTTTCTTTCTTTCTTTCTTTCTTTCTTAACAGAACAGAAAGGAAGGAAGAAAAAGAAAAGAAAGGAAGGAAAGAAAAAGAGATAACAGGAAAAAAAGGATAAAAGGAAGGAAAAAAAGAAAAAGGTGATACAAGTGAAGGAAAAAGAAAGGAAGGAAAGAAAGAAAAAGAAAAAGGAAAAAAAGGGAGGAGCATGCTTTGGGAAAATAACTTAATGCTATATGGCAAAACATGCATTGTGTCTTAACTTAGCATGCAAAATTGTACTATTTGTAGAGGACTTATAATCCTACATATTTATTTTCCCTGAACAGTTTACCTAAAACAAGCTTTCTAATCAAGATGTCTACTTAGAAATAAGCCCGATTGTTTAAAGCCAGCTTTTGTTGAGCCCAAATGGGTTAGTTTGCTTTTTGGCTTTAATGCTGTCTGTGCCAATCCAACTGGCAGTTTAGAAGCATTCATTCTTGCTGTGAAAGATGCTTTTGTTGACTTATTCAACAAACTACCACTGAGCACGGCTATGCCCAGGCCAAACAAACAAAAAACAGGATTTGAGATGTTACATAGTTGCTAAGTTGTAGTTTAAGATGTTTTTGACGATTCGGCCTATCGCAGCGCATATAGTTTGATAAGCGAACCTAGGCATGATCTTAAGTGAGTTAGGGCAAGTATATATAAAAGTGTGGCACTTAATTTTGTACATGTAAAAAAGGATGCTGGAACTGGGAAAAAATACTTTTTAGTGCCCTCTGGAATCCGGGTAGCTATTCACTACTGTTATGTTTCTGTTTCATGAAATTTTAACCTTTTTCACTTGCTGTAGAGTCCTGTACCTTTGTATAAAGGTTATTATTTTTCTTGATGCCTTGTCTACCTTCCCTTGTTCTTTTTGCTTTTCCTACCCACTTTTTTTTTATATAGTTTTCCTGGAACCGTAGGTTGTGGAGGGGTGGGGGGATAAATTTCTCATTTCACCCAGGTTGACTTTTGGTGTTGCCTGATCTGTTTGTTACGCATCCAGATGTGAGTCACCTCCTTTCAACTTCCCCAATGAGTTCTTGTTTCATTCAGTGATAAGTTTTGGCCAATTCTGTATTTTATTTTATTTTTATTTATTTTCCTGGGACAAAGCACTACTTACTTTCAAAAGGAAACAGCAGTTGAATTGGTAAAAGCATTCTGTGACGACTTTATGAAAACGATAATTTCTAGGAAGTAAAAAAATAAAAATAATTAGGGTTTATTTACCCTCACCCCTAGTTTATGGTTTCTCAGTTGTGCAAGCTACAGAATTTTGATCTTTCATGTTCAGCTGTGAGTCTGAGACAAGACTTGGCTAGGCCCCAGTGAAATTCATGGGAATTAAATTACTCATGTTTGTGATGTGCACGTTCTCCAGGATGTGTCTTTAATAGCAATATTTCAGAAGAGTAGGTAGCAGGTATGTGGATATAATGCTCAAGTTATTCATGGTATTTCATCCTTCCTCAAACTAGAGACTCCCAAAGAGGCTGTGTGTTAACATTAAATATATATATATATTTTCTCTGTCTACTTTTTATGTCCTCCAATTTGAGAAGAGTGGTAATTGTTAGAAATACTGTGTTTCCATGAAAATACAACCAACCCCAAAAGTAAGTCCTAGCTTGATTTTCACATGTGCGCCCAATATAAGCCCTACCCCCTGTTGACTTCTGTTGACTGCCTGTTGCCAGAGTTTTGGCAGTTTGAGTCTCAGTGGCATCTTCCATCCTTCTGTGAAGCGGTATATAAGTCTAAGCGCTATTGCTTTAGTGCTATTGCTACCCAGTCTTTTTATGGCTGTAAGCACTAGGCTGGGGAACTCTGTAACAAAACTGATATCAAGTGAAGGACCTAAAGGAAAACTACAGGTAGTCTTTGATTTACAACCACAACTGAACCCAAAATGACTGAAGTTAAACTGAGACATTCGTTAAGTGAGTTTTGCCCCATTTTATGACCTTTCTTGCCACAGTTGTTAAGCGAAACACTGCAGTTGATAAATTAGTAACCTGTTTGTTAAATGGCTTTTCCATTGACTTTGCTTGTCAGAAAGCCACAAAAGGGCATCACATGAGCTTGGGACTTAGCAATGGTCATAAGAATGAAGTAGTGGCCCAAGCATCTGAATTTTGATCACATGATCACAAGGGATGCCAGACGGTGTGGTGGCCTAGAGGGGAAGCTCTTGCCTCACAATCAGGAGGCTGTAATTTTGATCAGAGATAGAGGCAGATATTTTTCTCTGGACACACTGAGTATATCTGCTGAACAAAACTCTGCATTGGCGATAGGAAGAGCATCCGGCCATTAAAACACTCTGCTAGCTCCATTTCAATCTCATTCAAGTTCAATTTCATTGTACACATGTTGTGCATTGACAATAAAAGATTGATAGATTCAGTTGCCCAGACTCTCCACCCCACGGGATTATGGGATCATGAAATGACAATGAAGATCAAGGGGATGCCGCAACAGTCGTAACCCTGACAAGCTACTTTTTCAGGGCTGTTATAGTTTTGAATGGTCAGTAAACAAACTCAAAGACTTCCTGCAATTCATAATGAGCAATCTCTCTAGATGAAGTACCTCTCAGCAAAGAATGGGAACAGATATAGTTCCTTCTGGGGCTTGCACAAAGGAGTTAATCCAATTATTTTAGAGGAGTAAAGGAGTGAGTAATAGTTTAAAACAATGTTTGTCAATCCTGGCAACTTTCTGTTGTGGGATTCCCAGAATTGCTGGCTTGAGGAATTCTGGGGGTTGAACTCCACTCATCTTAAGATTGCTAACATTCTTAACATTTAATTAAATCACCAAGTTTGTCTTGTCTTTCCTTTTTTCAAATAAGATGCCATCAAAGTCAACCTTTTGTAGCTAATTTTAGACTTAACACTACTCAAGAGTTATACAGATATTCCTTGACTTACAAACACAATTGAGCCCAAAACGTCCATTGCTAAGCGAGCCAGTTTAAGTGAGTTTACGGCCATTTTACGCCTTTTCTTGCCACATTTGCTAAGTGAACCACTGCAGTGGTTAAATTAGTCACATGGTTATTAAGTGGATCTGTCTTCCCCCATTGAGTTTGCTTGTTGAAAGGTTGCAAAAGTTGATCACATGACCCTGGGACGTTGCAAAGGTCATAAATATGAATCAGTGGCCAAGCATCCAATTTTTTTAAAATATACTTATTTTGTTTTATTATAAAAGGTAAGATACCAAGCAGAAAAACAAAACAAAATAAAAATACATGTCCAGCAGTAAGAACTACAAAAAAGAAAATATGGAGTCCAAAAAAAGAAAAGTGATCCAATTTAATTTAACATTTAACATAGAATCCACTCTGGCTAGATACTGGGAAAAAAAATACACAAATTGTGATCACATGCTGTACCAGTTGTAAGAGTGAAAAACGGATGTAAGTCACTTCTTCAGTGCCTTTGTAACTTTGAATGGTCACCAAATGGTTGTAAGTTGAGGATGAGCCATGGTGGCACAGTGGTTAGAGTGCAGTACTGCAGGCTACTTCTGCTGCCTGCTATTTGGCGGTTTGAATCTCAAGGTGGACTCAGCCTTTTGTCCTTCCCAGGTGGGTAAATTGAGGACCTAGACTGTTGGGAGTAATAGGCTGACTCTGTAAACCACTTAAAGAGGGCTGTGAAGCAGTATATAAGTCTAAATGCGATCACTTTTGCTATTACTTGGAGAAAGGAACTTGTTTAGAGGATTGTCTCCCTTTCAGGTCAGGCGACTTATCAAAACCTTATCTAAAGTTCTCCGCGTTCATCCCCCAAAAAACCCAAGGAGGCCGGGACAGATTGTTTCTGTTTCTCATAGTCTCTTTTAATAATGTCCTATTTTACTTTGAGGTTCAAACTGAACCTTCTCTCAGGTGGTTCTTGTCCTGAGTTTTCTGCTTTGAATCTCACCACCTTTTGTTCCTTCTGCTCATGGCTGGAGACCTTTAGAGAGAATCAATTGACTGCAAGTTCCTTGGGACTAAGTCACCTATTGTGTTTTCCCAAAAATGTCTTATATTTTTTTTGCCACCAAAAAAGGCACTAGGTCTTATTTTCAGGGGATGTCATCCACTGACTAACCTTACTTGCATATGTCGCCCCTGGCCTCCTTTTCACTATCAGAGGCCTTCAGAAACTTCTTCTGCTGCTGGCAAGGCTTTTCTGAAGCTCTGCAGCTAATAACAGAGCTCCGGATCAATCTGGAGCTTTGTTATCAGCTATAGTGGCCTTCAGGAAAGCCTTGCCAGACTTCTCAGCTAGAGAAGAAATGGCAGATGTAGGGCTATGAGAGGCCTGGCTACACTGTCCAAAGGTAGGGCAGCTCCACCCCACCCTCACTTATTTTTTACCTGTCTACTCTGGAATGGGCAGGATCTTAGTTAGGGCTTATTTTGGAGGGGAAATAGAGATTATATTGGGTGCATGTGTAAAAATCAAGCTGGGACTTACTTTCAGGATAGGTTGTATGTTTGGGGAAATGGTATTCTCTTCACTGGGTTTATTATTTTTCTACTCTGATCACAAGATTTCAGGAGGGGGGTCTAAGAAAGTGAAAAAGAAGGACTAAGAGACACAGGATAGCGGTGTTCCGATATTTGATGGGCTGCCACAAAGATGAGGTCAGCTGACTTTCCAAAGCTCCAGAAGATAAGACGAGAAACCCACAGATGGAAACCATTCCAGGAGAGAAGCAATCTAGAACTAAGGAAAAACTTCCCAACAGTGAGAACAATTAACCGCTGGGCTGAGTTGCCTTCAGCAAGTGTGGGTGCCCCCATCACTGAAGGTTTTTAAACAGACTGAATAGCCACTTGTATAGGGTCTCCTGCTTAAGCAGGGGTTGGACTAGAAGGCCTTCAAGATCCCTTCCAGCTCTTATTCTATGTTCTTCAGTATCCCATCCTACATAGTATCCTAAAATAACCCCTGCTGTCTTCACCATTTGTAGATCTATTAAAAGAAAGAAGGAAATGCTTAGGCCCCATTCAGCTTCGTAAGATGGTTTCGGGAGCCTGGTGAAATGCTGTCATGTGACCCATTGAGGTTTTTGCTCACCCAACTGGCCAACCCAGTTATAATGATTTACGATCTAGTCTGATCTGCCAGTACAGCTCCTGGGAAATGTGTATAGTCCAATGATCATTTTGCTTCTCTGGATCAACATACTATAAACCACACAGTGATTTCCTTCTCGGTGGGTTAGCGTGTTAACAATCCTCTCCTCATTGTGGCTTGTAATTCCTGGGTTATAATTTAGCCTTCGTATGGGAAACCAACCAATTTTTCTCCTCCTTCCCCCCCCTCCGCCACAACTAGCGCTGACTCCTACCTGCCATGTTACACAATCTTTGACTTTTGTCCTCCCCGTAATGGGTTCATGGTGTTCTTTGCCTGAGTTGCCATGTGCGTCCTGTGGCTTTGCTATCAAATAAAAGCAGAGTTATTTAAAATTGTGTTTTGCTTTTAAAGAGACAAACCAGCGTTTCTGAGCCTCAGCGGCTTTAAGATGTGTGGACTTCAAATCCCAGAATGCTCCACTTGCTGGCTGGGGAATATTGGGCGTTCACACATTTGAAAGTTTCTTGGGTTGAGAAACATTGGCCTCATGGATTTGTTTAAAAAAACAAGAGGATCCTAAACCCTCACCCTCACCGCACAGAACAATGTTCCAAGTTTAATTCAGAATAATAGAATTGGAAGAGATCTTGGATATCTATGGAGATTCTCAGTCATCCATGGTTGACCCAAAGGTGTTTTTCTGTTCAGAGCTACAGAAGCTTCTTGGATGAGAAGTGAAACATCTTCAAAGAAAAAACAAAGTCCAGTTGCCTCTTGAAAAAAAACACCCTTAGGACCAGAGACCTTGAAGGTCTTCTAGTCCAACACCTTGCTCAGGCAGGAAACCCTATATCATTTCAGACAAATGGTTGTCCAATCTCTTCTTAAAAACTTTCAGTGTTGAAGCATTTACAACTTCTGGAGGCAAGTTATTCCACCGGTTAATTGTTTTAACTGTCAAGAAATTTCTCCTTAGTTCTAGGTTGCTTCTCTCCTTGTTTAGCTTCCATCTACTGCTTCTTGTCCTGCTTTCTGGTGCTTTGGACAATAGGTTAGCCCCTCTTCTTTGTAGCAAATAACTGCAATACTGCTATCATATCACCCTGAGTCTTTTAAATTAGCCCTACCCAAATCGAACAACAATTCTTTATATGTTGAGCCTCCAATCCCCTAATCAAAATTTGAATTGGGGGACTGGAGGCTAAAACATGAATGATTGCTGGAATTCAGGCATAGAGACCATTTGGTTGATACTTACAGTGGTTGGTGAAAGTTAAGATAGATAACATCTCACACACATTTATATCTGTGCCCGTATGTATGCATAAAGGTAAAGTAAAGATTCCCCTTGCACATATACTTTGTTTCTGGCTCTAGGGGGTGGTGCTCATCTCTGTTACAAAGCGCTGTCTGAAGACATCTCTGTGGTCATGTGGCTGGCATGACTAAATGCTCAAGGCACATGGAATGCTGTTCCCTTCCTACCAAAGTGGTCCCTATTTTTCTACTTGCATTTTTACGTGCTTTCGAACTGCTAAGTTGACCGAAGCTGGGACAAGTAACAGGAGCTCACGCCGTTGTGCAGGGCTAGGGATTTGAACCGCCAAAACTGCTGACCTTTCTGATTGACAAGCTTAGCCACTGAGCCACATCCCTGTACATACATGTGTGTGTGTATCTGTCTATCTATCTGTCTATCTATACACACACGCATACATGTAGCCCTTGATTTACAACCATTTGTTTATCGATGGTTATGACACTGACTTACAATCAGTCCTCATACTTACAACTGTAGCAGCATCCCCATCATCACATGATCAAAATTCAGACTCCTGGCAAACTGATATGTATTTATGACAGTGGCAGAGTTCCAGGGTCATGCGATCACCCTTTGCAACTTTCCCAGCTGGCTTTTGACAAGCAAATGGGGGAAGCTGGATTCACTTAACGGCCACATGATTCACTTTCCAACTGTGGCATAGAATGTTTTAAAAGAGGATGCAATTCAAACAGCTGTCTGTATTATCAATGAAAATTCAGGTCCCAGTGGTGGAAATGAATTGAGAACTACGGGGAGTCCTCACCTTATAACCACAATTGAGCCCAACATTTCTGTTGCTAAGTGAAACATATGTTAAGGGTCCATTTTATGACCTTTCTTGCCACTGTCATTAAGCAAATGTATCTTTTCTTCTTTGTATACTGAAAGCATTTGCACCAAGACAAATTTCTTTTGTGTCCAATCACACTTGGCCGATAATGAATTCTGTTCTATTCTATTTTAGGGGAAATATTCTGCCTTTTTAGTATATCCTAAAATATTTCATTTTCCCAGGAGAGGGGTGGGTTTAACTTCCAGCTGTGTCAACAATGGTCGTAAGTCACTTTTTCCAGTGCTGTTGTAACTTTCCCTAGATGAACGTTCTCTACATGAATTATTGTAAGTTGAGGACTCTCTCAACTTACATGTGTAAACACGCAAACATACCCCTATAATAGGGATCCTTAAGGCATCAGTGGAAATGCAAGAGTGAAGTATTCCCTGGTCAAGTTTGCTTGGGCGCTTATCCAAAGAAGTATGTGAGTGCTACTGGAAAAAACAATTAGGAGGAGCTGTCCTCACTTTCTTTGGAAATATGGCAAGGGAAGAGATAGGGAGTAGAAAAATATGCTGTTTTGCTCTTCAGCAGATCCTGTTTACTGGGAATTGGCCTCAGCCCCACTCCCTGATCAGCTGAGGATCCGTATCAGATACTGACTGCTTCCTTGGAATTTCCAAGTTCTGCATTATCTCTAAACTTTTTTTATTCTTATTAAGAAATTGCCAAGGATTGTTTCTTTTTTGTTAAGCCTGCACATTCCTCTGAGGCTTTCTGGCTATTCCTCCCCCTTCTTCTTTTGGAAAGCTGCTGTATTTGGGCTGTTGTACATCTTTATTTAATAAATTCCAAAGAAGAGGGACCCAAGCTATTCTCCAAAGCACCTGAAGGCAGAATAAGAAGCAATGGATGGAAACTAATCAAGGAAAGAAGCAACCTAGAACTAAGAAGAAATTTCCTGACAGTTAGAACAATAATCAGTGGAACAACTTGCTTTCAGAAGTTGTAAAAGCCCCAACACTGGAAGTTTTTAAGAAGAGATTGAGCAACCATTTTCTGAAATGGTATAGGGTTTCCTGCCTAAGCAGGGGGTTGGACTAGAAGACCTCCAAGGTCACTTCCAACTATTCTGTTCTGTTCTATCCTATCCTATTCCCATCCCATCCCATCCCATCCTATCCTATCCTAAATTGTTCCCTACACTGTAGCGTGGTGGTTCCTTTAGAAGAGACAACATATTACTGGTAATCTTTGACTTAACAACCGTTAGTTTAGTGATCACTCGAAGTTACAAGCGCATTGAAAAAGTGAATTTCAGGGATCCAAGTAACATGCCCACAGCAAACAAAACGGAGGCAGGCCATCTCAAAGAATGGTTTCAGTCAGGCAAGCTTCAGCGTTGGCAGTGAGTTATGACCATTTTTCACACTTATGACCGTTGGAGCATCCCTGGTGTCACAGGATTAAAATTAAGATCTTCGCAACTGGCTGAAATGTTATGTGATCAGCTTTTCAAGCAAAATCAATGGGGAAGCCAGATTTCCCTAACAACTGTGTCACTAACAACTGCAGTGATTCACTTAACAACGGTGTCAAGAAAGGAAGTAAAATGGGGCAAAGCTCACTTCACAACGTTCTTGCTTAGCAACCAAACTGGCCGTTAACACCAGTATTCTACTCCTAATGGACCTTGTGATTAAATATAAGTGGGTATTTAACTTCTCACAATAGACCCGTTTGGACTAAAGGGACAGCTAGAATGATGAGACTTTGGGTAAATTAATAAAATTCAGATGTGAACTATCTTGTCACCTTAATCTGGTCCTTTAGGATTTGAGTAGAGTTGACTTATTCTAAGTGATTACTGCTTAACCATGACTGGTTCTCAGCACAGTACAGCAAACCAAAATAAACCATAATGGGGTGTTGGAGGAACTAAAGCTTGGTTTAAAGGAGGATAGAATCAAAAATTCATAGTGTTGGAAGAGACTTTGGAGGTCTTCTAGAATCAGGAGTGTCAAACTCGATTTCATTAAGGGCCACATCAGGGTTGTGTGTGACCTCGGAGGGCCAGAGTGGGCATGACTGACGTGGGTGTGGCCAGCTCAACACTTGTGTTGGCGGCACCTGTGGTGGCCAAATGTAAGGCAGGACTTCGCTCAGATTCTCCCTCCCTCCCTTCCTTCTTTTTCCTTCCCTCTTCATTCTCCTTTCTTCTTCCTTCCGCTCTTTCCTTTTTCTTTCCTTGCTCTCTCCCCATCTTCCTTTTTTTCCTTTGCCTTTCCTCTTTCCCTTTCTCCTTTCCTATCCCTCCTTGGATGCTCAAATACAAAAGGGGAAACATTTCTCCTTTTGTTTTTAGTTTATTTTGATAACCTTCTGCCAGTGAAAATGGAGCTCCATTTTCTCTGGCAGAGGCACTGTGGGCCAGTCCTTTGTTGTTTCCAGGGCAGCTCCGCGGGCCAGATCTAAGCACCCCTGTTCTAGACCAACCCCATGCCCAAGAAAGGAGACCTTATATCACCCTGGACAAATGGATGGTAATTTTTTCTTGAAAATCTCCAGTGCCCCACAACTCTGGAAGGCAAACTGTTCCATTGATTAATTGTTAATACTTATGTTAACCCAGGGGTGTCAAGCTCCCTGATTTGGCCCGTATTATGGTTGGATCTGGCCCATGGGGCCATCCTGGAAAATGTAAGGGGTCGCATTGCTTCGACTTGATCTATCCAATGCAAAGAGGGAACATGCCAGCAGTTTGGGGAATGGCATCAATCTGGCCACACCCAGCCAGTTGGTCACGCCCATTGATTGGCATCAAGCTGGCCACACCCCCGTCCCCTCGGTCAACCATAGCCCTGATGCGGCCCTCAATGTGTCATCCTAACACTTTGTAAGTATGATATTTTAGTATTGATAATTGAATGTTTCAACGAATTATAGTACTTGTAAGTCTGCTGCCAGGATTTGAAGAATACATTGCGCCACAGTTGGGTTGACTCCATGTGAACTTTTGTACTTTTGTCAACTCTGAAGTAGGATTTCAGGTGGTCTGAAGACTCAGCCACCAAACCGTAGCCTAAAGTTACCTGTGAACCCATCCAATATAATTATCATGGGTTTTCCCCAGATGAGAGTTAGGTTTACTCAAGTATTCAAGATAGAACACCCAGACAGATGGTTCATATTATCATCTTGAGTCATAATGGGGTTTGGTCCTAGCTTGGCCTATGCAGCTGGTACTCAAACTTATGACAATTACTTAGGGACTGCTGAAAGGTTCAACAGCACTGAAAAAAGTGACTGATGACCCTTTTTTGTAGTTACGACCTTGGAAGCCTCCCCATAGTCACATGATCAAAATTCAGATGCTTGGCAACTGGTTCACACTTATGACCATTGCTGGGTTCCAAGGTCATGTGATCACCACCTACGATCTTCTGACAAGCCAAGTCAATCAGAAAACCTGATTTTTTTTTAACAACCGGGTTACTAACTTATTAACGGCAGTGATTTACTGAACTACTGTGGCTAGAAAAGTTGTAAAATGGGGTAAAAGTCACTTAACCAATGTTTTGCTTAGCGACAGAAATTTTGGGCTCAGTTGCGGTCGTAAGTCAAGGACTACCCTGTAGAAATCTGGCCCCACTAGTTTGCAAGCCACGATTTAAGCTTTATGTACATGCAATAAACTGGGAGGCTCTGGACTTGGCAACTTTAAGACTTGTGAACTTCAACTCCCAGAATTTCCCAGCCAGCCATGCTGAGATTTGAAGTCCACTGGTCTTAAAAAGTTACCGATTTTGAAGACGCCTGCCCTGCCGTAAACCATGGCTGGAGTGGACATATCC
Organism: Laticauda laticaudata; assembly: GCA_004320025.1. Classification (NCBI taxonomy): domain Eukaryota; kingdom Metazoa; phylum Chordata; class Lepidosauria; order Squamata; family Elapidae; genus Laticauda; species Laticauda laticaudata. The sequence continues at coordinate 109,429 of BHFT01018729.1, read as the reverse complement.
AAGGGTGGGATTCTGCCAGTTAGGACTGGTCTGGGTGAACTCCTAGCTCCAAAGATCAGCTGGGAGCGGACCAGTTCACTCTTGATGATCATGCTGATCGTCCCAGCTGATCAGCATGGAAGAGCGGATTGCCGCTCCTCAGTTGTGTTATTCCCCTGAAGTAACATAGGTAAGGATTTTTGCATTGCTGTTCACGTGCACACAGCACATGTCAGGCACGTGAAGTGCATGATCACCAAACTGGTTGTTTTCCGGCAGCATCCTACCCCTGGATATATTGTGGCTGAACATGATCATTAAACCCTGTTTTTAGAAGGTTCCAGAAGGTTTCCAGCCCCAGGGGCCTGACCACTTCAACTGCAGCCTAGCAACCATGACGTCACTTTGGACTGTGCCCTCAGTTTGTTCCTGTGGGCTCTGACTCAGGGGCTCCTGTTCAGGAATGTGTTGTATCTCCTTGCCCAGGTCTGATTGATGGATGCAACGCCAACCACGGCCTTTTCCTGAAATAGGAGTTGAGAGGTGCCAGGAGATCCTATTTCTAAGCTGCGTGGGAGCAATGGAGGCCAGCCAGGAGTATGACGTTCGCATCCAATCCTGCTGGTTAAGTTTTCCAGTTGCCAAAAATCTACCCCAAGTCCTTCGCTCTGTTTCTTTCCATCCTTGCACTTGAGTGGAAAGGAGCACTTTTTGAGTGGAAAAGAGCACTTGAGTGGAAAAGAAACCAAAGAGTTCAAAACTGTCCCCCAACTATGGCTAAACTACCTATTGCATTCCAACATCTGCCAGTTGCCATCTTTACTTTCTTTTCCTTTTTTCTTTTAAAAAAAGCCTGCCCAAGTTTTTTTTAAAATTAAAAGTGGTGTTCTTTGACCTTACTGTCTTCATTTGTTTTGTGTTTTAACAAAACAAATCAATACAGTAAAGTCAAAGAACACCAATTCCCAGACATGGATATTCCTTGACTTATGACCATCATCGAGCCCAAATTTTTTGTTGTTAAGCAAGACAGTAGTAAGGTACATTTTGCCCCATTTTTTTAAAATTTTTCTTGCCATGTTTGTTAAGTGAATTACTTGAGTTGTTAAGATACTAACACAATTGTCAAAATTCACATACACGAAAACTGGCTCTTATTTACGATGATTGCAATTATCACCTTTAGCGACCACTGGTGGGATGCTGCAGGTTTGGACTGGTTCAGGCGAACTGTAATTCCAATGATCAGCTGGCACCACCCATCCGTCCTTGCCCTATCCTGTCCTTTATTTCCTGCTTTATAGCTCATCTCAATCACACGGCACATGATTTCCCCCCTCTCGCTATTCTACTTACCGTTGCTGACTTGGAAGGTAAGCAGCTGAGCTTCCAAATGCTCCATTTTCAGGTGCTCACTGAAATAGTTATTCAACTGGCAGCATCCTACTACTGTTTGCGATGTTCTGATAAGTCATTGGAGAAGCAAGATTTACTTAACAACCGTGTTCCTAACTTTATAGCTTCTTCTGTGGCAAGAAATGTTGCAAAATGAGGCAAAATTCCCTGAACAATAACTCTCCTTTGGCAACAGGGATTTCCAGCTTGATTGTGGTCGTAAGTCAAGGACCAACTGTATTGTGAAGGGCCAAGCTAGTAGGCTGAACTGAATTCTGCTCAATGTTAATTTCACTGTTTGGTAAGAAGCAGTAAATGGCCTATTTTGATTCATTGCTACCAGTAAGAATAAATATAACGTCTTATTTACATTTGACTTCTAAGTCCCGATTGATCTTACATGGGCCGGACACGAGATAGCTAAAGAGCCAGATGTAGTCCAGAAGCCATAAAATTCCCAGTTCTGCTGAAGTCCCTCCCACGAGTGGGAAAGTGGGATCTATGGCTGGTGGTATCCAACCAGAGGCAGAGTTGTACTCTCCATGCTCTGAGCAAGCTGGTGGCAAACTTTCTCACTGGACAACAGTTACTCAAGCTTCATCCATCACCCGCTTCATCCTGCTACACACACACACACACACAGGATGCAATAGCTCCTAAACCTCCATGCTGACAGGTCTAGCTAAGCTGGTTCAGGCAACGCAGCACAATGGACCACTTGTTAGAGGAGGGAATGGGCAGGAGTGGTCTTTCTCACACATGTACCTGTTAATTTTGTCCTTTCTCTATGTCCCGGTCCGTGGACTGCCCAGAAACCAGGGCTCATAAACAAGCGAAGTCCCATCTGTGAGAGATAGGCAGTATACAAAATCACATATTCTCCGGTCCATGGAAAAGCTTCTTTCCATGTAACTAGTCCCTGATGCCCTAAAGGTTAGGGGGCCACTGCTCTATGGCTCTTCCATTCTCCCCCCTCATCCTAAACCCAGCAGAAATGCCAATTCCTGACAGGCAGAGGATACATAGTGCAATTCTATAGATATAGCACCTATAGCAAGAACAGGAAATGCTCCTGCAGGAAAGTTCAGAATATGTTGAGTAAAGCAGCAGTTATCAACAAAAATCAACACAGCAGCTGCCGTCAAAGAGTTGGAATCCCAAATTATTATTCTGACAGCTGGTAGCAGATACTGGGAGGGGCAACAACATTGTTTCACTTTTAGATGGATATTGTAATGGTTACTATTGGTAGTAGCAACTACTGGTGGCAACAATAGCAGTGTGTAGGACTTGTAAAAATGACAGTCCCAAAGGGGATGACAGCAACTATTGCATTATCAGTATTGCCTGTTCTTAAAATCGTAGGAGTAGCTATAGATAATACTAATGGCAGTTTGATTGATTTATTAATCAAATTTACATAGCTGTTCCATTTGATGGAATCATGATAGCCATGGTGAAGGCAGTAATGTTTTTTTAAGAGAACCAGGAATTTTTTCCCCCAGCAAATAAGGAATATTTAAATTATCAATTTGCACAGAAACAAACAATGTTAGCAAGTTAGGATATTTATGTAGTTACTAAGCACATCTAAATTATGTTAAAATAATCAAAATATATTTACAATCCCTAAGGCATGTCACAACTTTTGAGCACTCCTAATGTTGGAAATTGAAAGCTGAAATATTTGACATGCCCTACATGAAGATACAGAAAGACTACAGGGGAGCAAAAGCCAGAGCAAATGATGAGGCCAAAGGCAGAGTAGGCAGAGTAGCATAATTTCCCAGGAAGTTAGCCTGAGTATGTTTATTCCTACTTTTTCCTTATTTACTAATCAACCTGATATATTTTTTTTCTTTAAGCACGGATGAGGGAACTTAAGGAGTTGACCAGGCTGAGCCTGAGGGAAGGGTCAAAGGCATCATAAGACATGAGTCTCTGTGCATCCACAAGAGAAATAAGTCCAGTCCACCTTGAATGCCTATTTAATTCCCATGAATTTCCCTTGTTAGTAGCTCAGCTTTTTGTAGTGTCCTTAAGCTTGCAATACATTTTAGTACTCATTTGAGCTGCCTGAATCTCCTGATTTCCCTCGTGCTTGACAGTATCCATCTTGCAAAAAGAAGGTGTTCAACAAGCCAAAGATTTTATTCACGCAACCTATTTAGCCTGTTTATTGAATTACACTGATCCTGTGAATTGGAATCATATATACATATCTTAAAGCTACCCAGGCAAGCTTAATGCATCATGCAATCACAGCTGTTTGGTCTTTAACTGATCAGATTAGATTTGTCATGTGAAATCACTCAGCATTTTTAAAGACATGGCTTCTAAAATATGTCATTTAACACCTATTTCCCCCTCGCCCCAAATGAGATGAAATGATGAATTAGACAGGCCTATTTAGCATTTAATTTGTTTGTGAAAGATACCAAATTCATGCACAGAACATACATAGAGAGTTGTGATATTGATAGAAATTGTCATATATTTTTATACACTGCAGAAAACAATGACCTTTATATGATACAACTGATTATGCCACAACTGGAAGAGAATATATATTGCACAAAGCCATAAATTGTGATCTTACAAACTACAGTTTCTGCAAATAAGGAAGTCAGATTACAGTTTAATTAATTGTGAGATTCAATTAAACCTGACCAGGTACTGTACTCTGATTTGAAGATTTATGCCTTTCATTAAACCAAAATTTAGTTTGCTTGGGCTTGGCCTAACATGTTGCATTGTGATATATAAACCATTATAGGTGGCTTTATCATGTTGCAGTTTACTCCATTAATCATTAATAGCACACTATTGGCATAGTGTGAATTGAGAACTTGGTAGAACCTGCAACATTCGCATGAAATAGAACCTCAGTTGTTCAATCCAAGTTTATCAGGCACTGTTCCGAACTTAAACTACCTGAAATCTTAACTTTTCTCAGAAAAATGCCCTAACATTAATGCAATGAAGTTACAGGTAATCCTCAATTTATGACAGATTGCTTAGTGGCCATTCAGAATTATGACAGATTAATCCAGGGTGAGTGTGTGTATATTTATGACCTAGTTCAAAAGTTATGACAGCCACTCTTCCTCATGAGGCTGTTATCATATGTTGGGCATCCTGCATTTATTTTAATTTATTAATTTAATAACATTTAACATGTTATTTTGTGTGGTCATGTGACTGCATTTCACTTTTCTTTTTGCTGAAACCCAACATTTACTTCTGGCCCATAGCAAACAATTGATTCGCTTAAGACTGGCCATTTGCTTAACAAACACCGCAGAGGATTTATACTCCTTGCAGACATACTGGTCATTTCTACCCTTTTAGAGAGTCGTTGAGGCCACTTGGAGTCCAAAGGTGCTTTTTCTTGAGGCAACTGGACTTTTTGGTTTTTCTTTGAAGACATTTCATTTCTCATCCAAGAAGCTTCAGGATAACCATGACCTGGATGACTGAGAATCTCCAAAGACATTTAGCTAGGCCAGTTGGAAGTTTACCTATGTCCCCAGGATCATTTGAGTAGTACAAATGGGTGTGGAGCCTGTGTGCAAATGATTCCTGTAGTCTAACTTCAGTTTGAGATGCAGACAACACAGGCTCATCCCTGACAGCCTGCACCTGCCTTCAACAATGAAAGGACACAGGGCAGAAAACATCTTACAGCCAAGAAGGCTCCACACCCATTTGCATTACTCAGGTGACCCTGAGAGCACAGATAAACCTCCAAGTGGCCTCAACAACTCTTTAAAAGGATACAAATGACCAGCAGTCTGCCAGGAGTATAAATCCTTCCATTCCCTACCATCTAGTCAGAGCTGAAGAAGCCTCTTGAATGAGAAATAAAACATCTTTAAAAAAAAACCAACAACCAGTTGCCTCCTGGGAAAAAAAGCACTCTGGGACAACCATGACTGAAAATCTCTGTAGACAGTTTTCCAGAAGGTTTTGTTTGATCTAGGTCGGCCACCGGCAGCTCTGGAGCTGCATGTGGCTCTTTGGGCCCTCTACTGTGGCTCCCTATTGGGTGATCCCACTACTGGCTGGCGCCTTCCCTCCCAGTCACTCCTCATCTGGAGAGAGAGGGGAGGAAAGGGGGAGGTAGAAAGGTAGCTAGGTCAAGGCCAAAAGGATTTTGTGGTTCCCGGGCTGGGTAGAGTTCCCGAGACCAAACTGCTCTTTGTTTAAGATTGCTGACCTCTGACCTAGGTGAACCTTAGTTTGACCTGCATGGACTGGTAGTCAAAACTACAGTAATAAATTTGAAGAACCCAGTTGCCACATAGGGTTCAGCCAAAATTCTTTCCTGCTTTTGTGATGACTGGATGGAAACTCTTACGGAGACTGCTCTGAACCACCCAATCTGGTGGTTGGGTTGAAACCTAGATTAAGAGAGATCCCCAACCTTACAATTTTGCTGGCAGAGATCAGCAGATCAACCTTGGTGAGGGAAGTGGTGTCAAATGCTACAACCACGTTCCCCCTCATGTCCAGCCTCGTAGAGACATCGGTGACATTCAAAAGAGAAAAAATGAAATGGAGAAATGGGGTGAATTTAAAGATTGCACAACCAGGAAAAGAGACTTGCCAATGATCTTCTGAAGAACTGGCTGAAAGAAGAAGAAAAAAAGGTCAATTCACATTAACCAGCAGCACAAAACAAGGCTTGAAAAACAGGAAAGGAGAGGCCTCATGAATCCCGACACACAGGGAAACTGGGTGGATAATGGGGTGTGCAAAAGAGACCCAGAGAATTTGCACGGAAACCAAAGAAAAGAATTGCTCAGCTGGTGGAAAAAAAACAGACGGTTTTTGGCCAATAGCTCCATAACAAAGAAGGAAGCAACCCATCATTAAAAGTAATCTGTCTCCGTGTATAGAGGCTTTTTTTTGTACAATGTTTATCCAAGACTAATAATTAATAAACTGCCAAGTGTAAATGTCTCCATCAGTTGCCCGTAGGAATAAAAGAGCAAAGAAAACACCATTGTACCAAGCTGGCTGGTGTCCCTTATTTGGTGTGCCAATCAATCCCACACCTCCATATCTTGGTTCCTCAAGGGGGAGGCCATGGTCTGCGTCACACCTTTGTCATGAAACTAGAAGGCTCCAGATATCCCTTTTACTGACTTACATAGTTTCAAGTTGTAGGCCTCCCCAAACTTCTGCCTTAGATTAAAGCATCTGAATTGGAAACATTGCTCCCAGATTCCTGATTTTTTTTTTTTTTTTTTAGGCCTTTGTCCGTCTAACCAGTGAGAAGGATAGCAATTGGGTGGAGAGATCACCTGGCCCACAGCCACCCAATGTGGCCACACCCAATTGGTCAGCCACGCCCAATGAGTGATGTCAAGCTGCCATCTCGCCCAGTTTGGGTCACGTCCGCTTGACGCGTT